>PVKM010001219.1:0-82575 GCA_004027735.1 Carollia perspicillata | reverse complement strand
AAAAAAAAAATGTCTACCAACTGACCTAAAATTAAGAGCTCAAGATTGGTAGATATCTGGGAAGATGGTGGTATGAATGCATTCCTACTGTTCAACTCTCAAAACTCCAGCCCAAATACCAACACCCCACACAAGTAGGCAAGTAGAGTGTATGAGCTAAACCTCAAGTCTGCTTAGGTATCTTCAGAGAAAGTAAACTCAGGACTTTCCCTTCTAGGTCTTGTAGAAAAGAGCAAGAGGTCTGGGACAAGGATCAAAAAGTCATTAAGATATGATCATACCAGATCTTAGGACTATTCCTTTTCACATCTCTGGCCCTTGGCGATAAGTGGGAACTGACAGCTTGACTCAATCCTTCCTGCCCCAGTATTGGAGAAGTCAAGGGAGCAGAGTTCTCCCTTGAGTACCAGCAAGCTTGAGGACTGGCAGGCTAAAGACAGAAAATGCCAGTGCCTCTCAGAACTACTGGAGGTGCAGCAGCAGAACTCAAGCCCTGAGCAAGGGTGGAGCCCTGTGGAGGCAAAGGAAAATAACAAGGCCCCCCACCCAGCAGCCAGAGTGAGGAGGAACAAGCAGAACACCCAGAATGGAGATTACCTCCTGAAACAGAGCTACTCAAGGGCCAAGAAGCCACCTTAAACATATGCCGTGAAAGTGCTCAAGAAAATCTGACTACAAACCAAAACCATGGATTATTTTAATTAAGTACATCAATCCAAGCATAGGACAGTCACCATGTTGACCTCCATTAATTAAAAGTCAGGTCAGAGACCTATCTCAAAACACTCGGAACTCGAGAGAAAGGACGACAATTTACCTGGACAGATCCAACAGCATCTCATTAAAAAAAGAAAATCACAGGAGTGCCAAGAGAAGTTAATGAAATATAGATGAAGGAAAGGTGATAAATTAAACAAATTAAACTTAACTCTGTAGATTGAAGAGGTTAGGATCCCCATCAGATAGTTTGAGAAGATATAAACACCCGGATTAGCTACAAAACTCTCCACATCGATAATTAAATCATACAAGCTCCCAGACTGATAGAAAAGAGGGAGAGAATAGGAATCATCTCCCCACCCCACTCCCCCATAAGATCAGTATTGAATTTTTATAAAATCCCTAACAATAATCCATTTTTCTTCTTTGTTGAATATGTTGCTAAGATGATGTAGGGAGCTGGTATAGTCTAAATATTTCCCTACCTGGGAATATGTTTTTTCACTTAGCAAGTGAAGGATATCTTGGCTAGGAAACCGACATTGTATAGTATATAGTGTGCCAGGCACGGATCTAAGCACTTTGCAAGTATTAACACTTTTAATCATCATAACAACCCTATGAGGTTGATGCTGTTCATAATCCCTACTCTACAGATGAGAAATGGACATACAAAGAGGTTAGAAAATTTGCCCAAAGTCACAAGCTCGTAAGTGGCAAAACCTTTTCTCTCTGCTGATATCAGCCAATGTGCAGTATAGTATTAAAAGCCATAAACAGAAGAGAGACATTATATGAAAAGCAATTTAGGCCCATATAATAGCTAGAGATTTGTAAGCACTAACCATATATATAGATAGATTTGACTTCAAAAATTTCAATTTGTGGATGAGACAAATATCGTAAAAAATCTATTTATAACATAAAACAAACAGTAAAATAGCTCTTAGAAAACAACAGTAAAAACAACTTGACAGAAAACAGGAATAACTGTTAATAAGCAGCAGAGTAAATCCAGATACACACATGAAATATTTTCAAAACATTACTATACAGAGAAATATTAAGTAATGACATGGCCCTTTACAGCCATCAGATTGCCAAGAATTAAGAGCCTCAGTTAACACATTACCGGAGTGCTTCCTATGGCTGACAAGGCCTACTATAAGCTAGGCCTGCATGACCCCTCCTGACCTCAGTTCTTTCCACTCATCCCCTATCACTCCACTCAAGTCACTGTCCAGCTAGTGATTTTCAAACACAGAAACTATTCCCTCTGCCAGAAACAACCTCTTACATATCACTGTGGCTGTTCTTCCCCTCACATCAGGTTTTTGCCCAAAAGTCAACAGCTCAGAAATTGGCCCTGATCACCCAGTCTAAACTAGAATCCCCCTTCCATAATGCTCTACCTGCTTATCCTACTTTATTTTCCTTTATGACACTATAAGTTACCTAGTGTAAGTGTTTTATGTATTACACAACATTTATTTTATTAAATTGTATTAGTTTTACTGCATTGCATTTGCTCATTACCTATGTCCCTCAATAGACTTGAAACTCCATCAGGGCAGTTTTTTCATGGTGGTGCATGAAATAATATAAGACACATGGCAGAGACACTCAATGAATAATATTGTTGACTGAACAAACACACAATGAGCAAACCCCTACTGCTAGTAAGGGTACTAATAAAATGGAACTCTTCTGCACTTGTGGGGGATATGTGAATTTGTAGTAGAATGTTTGAATTATGTAAAATTTTGCACATGTATGACAATGTTCTCTTTAATCCAGCAATGAGTCATCATCCCCATAACCTAAATAAAGCTCTAAATACAAGGACACGTACATAAAAAGGATGTCCATAATGGCAATACTAGAAAAGGAAAAAAACTAGGAACATGAATGAATGCTTATCAATAAGGACATGGTTAAATAAAACATGATACATACACAGCATAGGTTGCACAGGCTTTAAAATAAATGAGATCTGTGCCTGCTGACTTAGGAAGATTTATACTATATAGAAAGCAAGAAAGGCAAAATCCAGATAAATGTATATAATGTGAGCCCATTTTCCAAAAGTGACTAAACCTCTGCTCTGTACGTGTGTGCACATATAAGCAGAGTGAAAGGTGAGGCAACAGGTTTTTAATGTTATATGCAGTTGGGGTATAGTTAAGGAAAAAATTATTTTGAAAAATGACCATAGCAAACAACACACAAGACATGTCCCCCTCATGTACAACTGTACACATGACAGACACGCCAGTTGTCTAACAGTCATTCCCTATCATTCTTGATATCAAAGTCTACCTCTCCACACAGAAGCCAAAAATGCCAGTAGCATTATTTCCCAGCTGCTGTTGCAATTGAGACATGACCATGAACCTGACCAATGTAAAAATTTGCTAGGGTCTCCTAGGAAATACTTATTTTCTCCTTGAAAAGGGAGTCACAAGTAGTACCACCTGTTTTTTGCTCCTGCCTTTGAACATAATTTTCAGAGGAAGTTATGGCAGGAACTGTGAGAGCCACCTTGTGAAATCTAATAGGAAAGCCAAGGATATCAAGAGAACCCAGTCCCAAGCCAACTTTGCTAAGCCACTGAAAGTCCTGTAACTGTCAACATGTAGCTTTCTTATTACGTTATATACTTAATTAATAAGCCTCTATTGTCGACATTACTTTAGTCAAATATTTGGGTCAACTGCAGCCCAACATATTGACCAGCTCTATGTTTACGTGGATATTATGAATACATGAAAATCTGACCATCATAATATTAATGGTAATCCTCATACTCATAAAGTGCTTTAATTTTTAATAATCAAATATCATTGATATAGTCAGATCAAAATAATAAAGCCAATTTCATTATTTTAGAAAAATGATGACTTCAGGCTCAGGCAGTAAGACAAAATAGAGATAAGTTTAAATGCTGTGATGTGATTACAAAACAGACAAATTGTCAAAATTTCTACTCAATGAGAAAAGACATTGTAAAAAAATATTAAAAATAACCTAGCTTTTTAAAAAAAGACTGAGAATTGTAAGAGGTGAAGCATTTTCTTAAACAACAGAGGCTGAAATTATTACATGTCATGGAATGGTCAACACCGACAAAGAACAAAAAACACAAATTTGAGGATATATACTGCAAGAATCAAAAATAAAATACACATTCTAGAAACACAAATAATTCAAAGCAAAATACTGAGAAAAGTAACAATCAAGCATTTTTTAAAAAGTAATGACTATTATCAAAAAAACTAACAATAAATTAATCTTCTGTATTAAAGACAGATGGTCTCGGAAATAATTAAAAATGATGAAAATCTGGTTTCCAATGGAAAATAGACTGAGGATAAATGTATCTCTTTCTTCTCCTAACCATAATTAAGTAACAATGAAGAGGAACAGGGCTCCTGATGTGAAGTAGCTGTGCAAATCAGCTCCTTTCCCTTCCCTGTATCCTTCCCTTTCTCCTCCTGGAAACTGTACAAAACTCGTGCTGCTTGATGTACAAAAGCAGCACGAATATAGGAAGGAGGAAAACCTCATGACCTTTCTCACTGAAACGTAGACACCAAAAAAAAAAAAAAAAACAGGTAAGTTCTGCGCCTGAGACTGTACAGAAGAAATCAAGAGACCACCCCCGGTGGCAGATCTGAGAGCACTGGCGAAAACACACCCGCACCCTAAAATGGAGACCCTTCTTTACAGTAACCAGTACAAGAACTAAAGTGAGGGCTGTCACAGGCAAAAGGGAGCAGATACTTAATGGCGTCAAAACTCAGCACCAGAAAATGTGAGAAATGCCAGAAAAAATACTTACATTTAAATTCACCAAATAACTTTTTAAAATGGGAATATCAAACATACTATGGAGAAATAAAATGAAGAACAGCAAAACTGACCAACAAATGAAGAATACTCCTTCATAGAATTTGAAAACTATAGTAAAACAAAAATAAAATGGTTATTTTCTTCAGGCTATTCTGGTAGCCACTGAAATCCAACTAACCCAAGTCAAAGAGTTGGGGGGCGGGATACATTTGCTCAGAATGCAAAAATTATGAAGTGAAATTTAGGAAGAATGGGAAAATATATGGTCTTCAGGAACTGGAACCAGACCAAAACACCAGGTTTCACATTCTCCTTGATTCTGGGGTGTGCACATGTGTGTGCACGTGCGCACACACACCCCCTTGGGGAGGGGCTATAGATGTGGTCAAAGTGGAGCCACTGTATAAAGAGTAGCAATTTTCAAACCTCACTGCATATTCGATGACTCGGTGACTACCTGAGGAGCTATCAAAAATACCAGAATGAAACAACTAGGGCAGTAAACCCAAGTTGGTAATGGGTAATAAAATGGGTAAAAAATACAAATTTTAAACACATACATGTGCACACATGTAGATGACACACCTAGTCCTTAAAATACATGACATCACTCAAAAGAAGAGAATATTAAAACTATACTAAAAGAGCACTTCTCCTTTTTCCACTGGTAGATACTAAAGTATTTAACCTTCTCTGTTGATGAGGCCATGGGGAAACAGGCACTCTCATACACTGCATGTGACAATGCAGTGATACAAGCATTAACGGATTAATAAAACTACACATACACTTACCTTTTAACCGTACAATCCCATTTCTAGTAGTTTAATCTGAAGATATATGAATATTTCACTGCCAGAGGTGACTGCTTGCAGTAGTGTTTGTAATTGCATATATTGGAATGCATATGGTCATACATAGGAAAGTGGCTGAAAAAACTATGGGACAATGGCATAATCTGTAGCTGTAAGAGTAAGATCTCTGTGAATTGATTTGGAACAATTTTCAGAGTACACTGTCAGGTGAAATAAAGTGCCAAAGATATTTGTAATATGTTACCTTTGCACAAGAAAGAGGAAATATACATGTATGTATTCCTTTGTGCAAAAGGAAAGAAAGGAAAGGATAACCCACAAGATGCATGAGTTTGGTTAAGTACTTAGAGGAAGGGGTAGGAATAGGTTAGATAAGATGCAAGGAATTGAGGGCGTGGCAGGGAGATGGTGTCATTTGCCTCAGTACTTTATAAAACATACTAACTTTTGGAACCATGTTAACGTTTCACACGTGCAAGGAAGAAAAGGAAGCAGTGAGAGAACAAGAGAGAAGGGAGAATGCAAAAGGGAGGGAGAAAAGATAGGAAAAGGGAAAGGAAAGGGAGAGATGGGAAGGGAGAAAAGGTGGGAGAGGAAAAGAGGAAAAGGGGGAAGGAGAAAAAAAACAAGAAATGACGGGAGCAGAGGGACCTGAAAGGAAACGCAAAAGGAAATGAATGAAATGAGTTCAAATGATGGCAGCTACACCGCAGGAAGGGATGGGTGGGATGAAGAACTTAAGTTCTGAACACAGTATTTGAACTAAAGGACCTAAATCTAAAGATAGAATAAACTCTAAACATATCTTGAATTCTTAGGTTTATAATTTGCAAAGGCACAAACTAGCAATTATGAAACTATTTTGTTTATTCTAGGATTGAACAAGCAAGTCTGTATGTTGAGGATATCCTGTTTTCCCACTGTATACACAAAAGAATTATACATATAAAAAGAGAGAACACAAAGACCCTTGTAATGTTGTTGGAATTATGTGTCAACTCACATATTTAAGGTATGTAAGTATACTTATTTAAAAAGTTGACCTATAAACCTTAAACATTATAGAATTAGATGTGTAGGTGTGTATACATGCTTCTATTTCCTAGCTCTCCCTGCTCTGATACCTTGTAAGCATTGACATCCCGAAGCAGTGAGTAAACCAACTGTCCAGATCTTGGTTGCTAAATTCCATTCTCCACTAAAGAAATCAGTACTCCATGGAGAAATCAACAAGTTTTAGAGCTGAAGTAGAGAAAAGTACAAGAGGTCAAGATATGCCTGGGACGTACTTTTTACTTTTCTATCCTACCTGACATTTTTTTCATTGCTTTTAGAGAGCAATGGGGAGAGGAAAGGAAACATGACGATGTGAGAGAGAAGCCATCCATTGGTTGCCTCCTGTATGGCATGCCTGAATGGGGATTCAACTCGCAACCTCAGTGTATGCCCTGACCAGGAATTGAAGTCTCCAACTTTTGGTTATGGGGCGACGATGCTCCAGCCAGCTGAGCCACATGGGCCAGGTCTGGGACTTATTTTTGTATCCAAAAGTAAACTACATCAAAGAATCATATGGACTTTATTCCTGTTTAAACAAAGGACTGAGGATCTGTTCCAGATTAAAAGTGACTAACAGAGTATGACAACTGAATGTGACACATAAACAGGTTTTCATTTGCTATCAAGGAAATGATTGGGACCGTTGATAAAATCTGAATCAGATCTATAGGCTGTTGTATTCATGCTAACTTCCTGACTTTGAATATTGCATTATAGCTACGTAAGGGAATATCCTTGCTTTTAGGAACTATATACTTACACACTATTTTAGGAAACACACTGAAATATTTGAGGCGAGGGAGAATGTCAGCATATCCTCAACTGGTTCAGAAAAATGATTTAGACAGAATATGGTAAAATGCTAACATTTGATGTTTCTAGGTGAAGGGTATAGAAAAATTCTTTGTATCACTCTTAGAACTTTTATCTTTTGAAGTTATGTCAAAACAAACAGTTTTAAAGACAGTTATTCAGAGTTCACACAAAGGTAACTAATTACTGGTCTGGAGTGACACCTCCATGAAGATTCTAACCTCCACTAAAGCCACGTGCACTTGAGGGAACAGGAGGAAGCAGCAGTTCCTGGGGGACAGGATTCAGGGGAGGTGGTACCAGTGATGTTGCTTCAATGAGAAATTTCAGCAATTTCTGTGTGATAAAGCATGCAATTACCAATGAAAACTGTCACCTTTTAACTTCAAATGAATTGTGTAAGGCAAAAAACTTAGAATTACAAGGGGGAAGATGAAAAACATATACAATGTAGAAAACTTCGTTAGGTGAGATTTTTGTCATTAGTCTGACATACAGTAACCATTTAGTAAATGTATGTTCACATTTACATTATATAAACTCACACATTATATAGTCTTCACGAGGGTGGACCATGTCTGTTTTGTTCTCCAGTCCATTCAACACTTTGCAACAGCTAGCACACTATGTTCGATAGACGTTTGTTGAAAGACTCTTTATGGGCCTGCTCTTTAATTCTTAGTGGGAGATTGAATTAGAAGTATCTTTAATAGGGTAGAAATCCAATGGAATAAAAATACTAATGTACATAATCTCTCTACCTTCTTTTTAATTTGTAACTTAGTAACTTGACGCCACACTTGGCTAAGATGAATATAGGCTCTTTTGCAATACAAAGTATTCATATTACAGATGATATGGATTTATTATCTTGAACTGTGTGGCCTTAAATAGGCAACTAGTCTTGCGATGTAATTATTGCCCCTCTCTCCAAGAGACATTTCACAGAGCACCTACATAAAACCAGCATTACTACTGTACTTTTAGCAATGTTTTAACTATTTAACTGATTAACAGTGCCAGGTGGCAAGATAACTCATTCAGTTATCTAATAAGTTATTTTGGATTTGTGTTAGAGGATAACTGAAAGATACCTGTATAAACAAACAATGGAGGTTTTAAAAATGACTTTTTTATGGCCAACTGGTATAAATTGCTTTATCATTTTAATAGGTTCACATGACCAGAGATACTTTCCATATTTTTTTCAAAATGCAGACTGTGATTGGCCAACTAGATGAAGAGGATGGAGATCAGAATAAAAAAGAAATAGACGAACACAGGGAAATCTCAGAATGCATTCCCTATGGTGAAGTTGGTTACACCTTTGTGAAACTTGTTTAGGTATGTAATACATAAACTGAGCCATAATTTAAACAATATTTCTTATTGTAGGTTGCAGTAAGACTATTTTGAAAAATGTTTTTGATGCTTTAGAACTCATTCAGTAGAACCAAGACCCACCTCTGCAGAGTTGATGACGTTCTATTCAGGCACACGTCTTTATCAAGCTCAACATACAAAAAACTAGCAATCTTACTGTTAAACTCTGCTCCTAATACATATGATTACACACATAACTACACCCTCAGATACTTGCCTAGAAGTAAAACTCAGCCTAAAAAACAACTTAAACTCAAAAGAAAGAACCAATCTAAAGAACTGGTTCTCAATGGGCAACATACCACTGGCATTACAAAGGACAAGCAACACACAGAAGAGATTGACACACCTAAGAGCTGGTATCCCAAAATGATATTCAAATATCCTGACATTCATGTAAATTTTTAAAAATCTGTTCATAGTATTGAAATTTTACATCTAACTGTATTGTCTACCATTATCCAATACCAAGTAGTTTTTGGAAAAATTTAGTGTACTCTGAATTTTACATGGAAGTTGAGAAAAGATACTTTTTGTCCAGAACTTTAGTATTATTCACCATTTCAGAGTAACTTAATGGCTTCAACTTGTTACATTCACAGCTATATTAGGTATAGATTCAATTGTTATACTTCATTATGTACTTATACTTGGGCTACAGTAATTTACTAATAGCTACTTCCTTCCAGTTTCCCCTTAGTATCCTATTATCACCTCTATTCTTCTTTAGTTAGAGCACTTGTTAATTTTTAACTGCACATCAGGACAGTAAAAGTGTACAGTGATACATTTGCTTTTACATGTGGGGCGCTTTGTCTGACAGATTTAAGGATTTATGTACCCATTATCATTCCCCTAAATCAGAGGCCCTTGTTTTAGGAACACAAGGACACTTAGCCTAAGGAATCCATGGAGTGACTTCAGAACAGAATTTCCGAAAAGTATATACTATGTACCCCGTAGAGTGGAGTGGCTATGTATAATTACATGACTTCATTCCATCAAAAACTATTTTTGCCCTGGCTGGTGTGGCTGAGTAGATTGAATGCTACCCTGCAAAGCGAAAGAAAGCGGATTCGATTTGTGGTCAGGGCACATGCTTGGATTACAGGCCAGGTCCCCAGTTGGGTGTGTGCAGGAAGCAACCTACTGATGTTTCTCTCTCTTTCTCCTTCCCACCCCCCTCTAAAAATAAAATCTTTAAAAAAAACCTATTAGATTAAGAACCATTACATTACACCCCGAGAGTGTATATATTGGGTTGGATTATAAACTTGGATCTCAAAGAGTGATTGAGTGCCTCATCCAATTACATTCACAGAATTGTAATTTACTTCACTTCATAACCGTACAATGACAACTTTAACTAGTACAATTACAAGTTTAACTTGACTAAGTTTACACATCTAACAGATGGTAGAACTAGAATTTGAACTCAAGACTGTAGAACTTCAAAGCACATGTGTGCTTTTCTGGAGCTGGTGGCTGCTTTTTTTTTTTAATCTTACTACAGAATACCTACTGGAAATAGTCTTCCTTTGGCCTTCACATAATATACCAAAAATTGTGTCCCACAAATGGTAGTTGACCTAGCATGATTAACATCATTAAATCACTTGTCTCTCCCTTTCATTTGGTCACTAGAACAGGCTTTACAGAATGCATTTTGCAAGATATCCTTACTTTTGGTCCAATCTTTTCTCACATTTCCCGTATTTCATTCATATTTTCATTTTCTTTAATAAAGCAAAGAACAAATAAAGGCATACCACATACTAATTAGGCAATACAGGACATATATCAGTATGACAGTCCTACAGAATGAAAGCAAGCTCAGTTGGATGACTCAGAAATCACTTTACGATTGTTTTATAATTTGAAATACCAACTATCACCCTGAAATGGGGTTTGCTGGAAGTGAAAGGAAATGAAAAAAAGGGTATTTGGTTATTATCAACACCATCACTACAAAACATTTAGAGTAACAGTCAGCAAACATTTCCCATAAATGGCCAGGTAGTAAATATCTTAGGCTTTGCAGGCCAGTCTCTGTCACAGTCATCCAACTCTGCCATGGCAGCACAAAAACAGCCACTGACGTATGTCAATAATGAATGAGGCCATATCCTAACTAAACTTTATAAAACAAAATGCCAGCCAAATACAGCATATGAGCTAGTTTGCTGCCCCTTGACATATAGGTCCAATAGGCAGGGATCCATAGGCATGGATCTGAAGCACAAGAGGAAGGTCATGGCTAAGGAAACAGATTTGGAAGTCACTTTCACCAACAGTGACAGGAAAGATAACCTAAGAAGAGTAGAGATGAAAGATACGAACATTTAAAGACAGAGCCCTCATAAATAGCAGCAGTTTAAAAAAATGCATAATGAGGAAGTAAATAACTGTTTCCTAAAAGGAGAAAAACTATGTGAAGAACTGATGATTCCCTTAAATATCATTCTGGCTCAATTACAAATCCCTGATACTTGGAGAAGGGCAGGACACTGCAATATTTAAAGCCCCAGATGTGTATGTAATATGTTGACACTGACATAACAAGACAAGCAGGGTCAAGCTGGGATAAACCTTTACCCTATACCGAAACTAAATGTCAGGGGACTGAGGTGTCATCATCCTATACACAATGTTTCCTGTATCTTGTATCTTCTTCAATGAATGTCTTTATTTTTCATAGTTAAAAAAAAAAAAACCTAAATGTCAGGCAATCACACAGACCATTCACCCAAAATTGGGCCAATGGCTGAAAGCAAAAATAAAGCAAGAAAATAATACCCTTATAAACAAAGGTAAACTGATTATAACAATATAAATGTGTTCAGAAAACAAAGAATACAAATACAATGTGATTGCGTAATTTCATTTTTGATTCCAGCAATGAAAGAAATGGTCACAAGAATGAATATGCAAGTCTAAAACTACTTAAGATACTAAGAAGGCAGCCTAATACCTACTTTGCAATTCATAGTAAGCAGGATACCCCAGAATGTTGTTGAAAGACGCTAAAGATTAGGACTGAAATTTTGAATCTAAATCCATTAGTTGTGAGGAAATGAGGAGTGGAGAGATAACAAATCCAGGCGCCTGAAGAATTAATGGGCAAATTAGGTGGTTTTGGCTACTGAGGAAAACAACCTAGGAGTCGTTTTTCTCAAATTGCACTGTCAAAAACATACTTTTGTAAAATATATCTTTAAAAATTTACTACAAAAATGATCACATACTTTTAATATCACAGCAATATCAAACTGCTATAGAAGTTTCTAGACACTCAATTTCTGTAAGTCTGCAGAGACGTTGAAGAGCACTGGGCTACTGTTTTGTTTTTTAATGTCAATCTGACCTAAAATTTTGCATTTTCCACAGGGTCTAACTCTTGAGAAAATTCAGTTGTTTTCTCCTACACAATAATAAAGACAATCCATAACAATTAAAGATAAAAAGTAGACATGTCATCAACTTTTAATTTTAAAACCTAAAACATGGTAAATGTTTTAGTAAGTTAAAACTATCCTTTTTAAAAAACCCTCACCCAAGGATATATTTATTGATTTAAGAGAGGGAGGGAGGGACAGAGATTGGTATGTACCCTAACTGGGGTTCAAAGACACAACCTTAGTATGTGCCCTGACTGGGACCCAACCCACAATCTTTTGATGCACAGGAGGCTCCAACCAAGTGAAACACGTGACCGGGGCTAAAATTATCCTTTTTAAATGCAATCTTTAGCATTTAAGAATCTCAACTGCTACCAACCTGAAAGTTTTGCTTTGTTTTGCCTTTATCTTAGAATAGGATATAGACAAAAATATGGACATATTCACTTAACCTATTAATCCCTATACCTGTCTCCATGTTCTCAAAATTTCCCCAAATGATGAATTTAATTGATGGCTAATGGTGAGCAAGGGAGATTCTCGATCCAATGTGAATTTCATTACCAAAGGAAATATGACGAAATTTTCACGCACCTAGCCTGTAAACTGACTATAATCCGGTATGACGTTACTATGTAGCCTATAAAATAGGATCTATACTATTGATAGTATAATGTGATTTACAGGGTCTCTGGAAGCAAATTTCCAGAGTAAAACCCACACTTTACAACTTAAAAGCTGAAGAGACTTGATAAATTCTCAATGCTTTTGTTTCCTCCATCTGTAAAATGGGGTAACAGCAGCTACATCAAAGGATTATTGTGTAGGTTAAAGTGCATGTAAAGTGCCTGGGATACTAATTATTTAATTCTCACACAGTGTGCCTTGACTCCTTGTGCAGAATTTAGATTACAATTAAACTGGTTAAATGTAATATATCACATCCTTACAATGAACTACTTACTGTTCATCTGATAATGATTATTTTAATTCTCTATTATGAAAATATATTCATTTATAATATCCTGTTGGATAGAGAAGTTAGAAAATCATGTAAAGTCTAATATTTAGAAAAGATGTTAAGGAAATTATGAAAAGTTGCACATCATTATAATTTTAAGTGGCATTTGCCAAAAGTGACTCAGATGATTGATAATTCCTCCCCACTGGGGAAAAAACACTTAAAACTGATTGTGATTTTAAAATAGCAATGAAAGGATAATTAAATGCTATAAATCAGAGTTTTAAAAAACGTAGAGCTGTATACATTTAATTCATCATTGTTCTTCCGCCCCTGAAAGCGAATGCTTCTTAAAATGTACTGCATCTTAGAATTAAGGATTCTAAGATAATTCTAAGATAAGAGCATTCCTATTTAATAGATATACTAATGCCAATTCCACTCACTGTTAACACACCACCACCACACCTTGTTTAAATAAGCCCTTGAAGTGCTCACAACTTGTCAACAGACAGTAAATCACCTTAACCAATCACACAAGCTTAAACAGCAGATTAAACATGTTACTAGGTTTGGTAAATTGAGATTATAAACACAAAAGTCAGTATTTCTAGAACACTGAACAAGAGTTGTTTGTGGTATCGAGAGTACTCAGATGGTAACCTCTGGTAGGTACCCCCTGTGGTAGGTACCCTTTACAATGTTTTAAAATTCTTCAGTGAAATTAATTTCATGTTTATTTTACAGAGAATTTTTGTCAAGCTTTTCCATTTTCACTTGAAAGACAAATTTTCTTCTAAACGAATGATTTCCATTCTACCTATAGTTCAGCTTACATTTGTCTATGATAGCCATATTTCATTTCTTGGCATCTGAAATCTGTAATTACATATTATAGGCAACATGTTTCAAATTTGCTTTCAAATGATACCCACAAAGAACAGATCAAATTTAAGTTTACATAAAGCCATACCAGACCAATTTACCAATATAAATGTCTTATTCCATTCTATGTAGGCAGCAACACTAACAACATTCTTAATGCATATGCCCCCACCACCTGCACTCTTTTCCTATGCTATCATTTTGACATAGCAACCAAGTTTTACAATTACTATTCCTAACAATCAAATGGTGATGCACCAAGATCACAATTCTTATGAGTTATAACATATTAAGAATATTTGATTTACCTAAGACTGAGGGACAATGCCTTACTTTATTAAAAAACAAAGATAGCCACATTGATTTATTCCACATATACGATGCTACCTATTCAATTTATTAAAAATTGTAATAAACATAATAATCAAACTAGTGCTCCAAACTTATGCTATTCACAGGGAAGACACTACAAGAGAAGACAATAGAGACTGGCTTGCAATAAGAAGTACAAATTCCTTCTATAGAGATGGAGAAATGAAAGGACAAATCTAGTTGTCTAAAAGACAATTCACTGTACACATTTTATTTACAGTTTTGTACACTGTCTTAATGTGAATGGGATTGTTTTTCTATTTAAGCCATTTTTTAACCAAAGCAAAATAACCTAAGTAATACAAAGTATTAAAATACAGCAAAGAGATACAAAAACAGACGTACTAATTCTAATTAGGAATGTAATTACGATGTTACATTTTTATAATCCACAATTATGTTTAGGAAATCACACAAACATAGATCACTGATTTGAATGAAATGCATCAATTTGTAGCAAAGCTTTCTAGTTATAAAAAAACAAAAAATTACCAAAGAATGCCCAAAATTAATGTTTATTCCACCTTTGTGTCATATTCCTGGATCCTTTACCAATGTTACATGAGGAAAAAAACAAAGCAAACAAATGAAAAAGTGAAATCAGAATCACTAATGTTATCAAGTAGGGAACCAAATAAATTAAAATCTAGCAGCCATCAGCAAGAGTACAGCAAAGACAATGCTGTAAAAAAAAAAGACAAAAAAAAAAGAAAAGAAACAAAATTGCTAGAAAACTGTATGCATCATACTCTTTCAAACCAGCAAAATATGCTCCTGCATACAATGGAACATAAACAGAATTCTTTTCCTGTAAGGTATAGAAATGTTAAGGTCTTTTTGAACTTTGTGGATGGGTAAAAGGTTTGTAATGATAATTTTCCTAAGCTATTACATAGTAGGCCAGAAACACATTTTTGGATTCTGGAGACGATGTGTACTGTTAATTCTTTGATTGGGTAAGTGAATATTCTAGCCAAAATTTAAAAAAAAAAAATGAACACAGAAGTACAAGACAAAGGCGAATGAGACTTCTCATATCTTTGCAATGTTTAGATGGAAATCAAATTTAAATGCAGTCCACTCTGCTTTTGAAGAGGCTTTGGTTCAACTCCCAAATCTCGATTGCTTGACGCAGTCTCCTATGAGAATACTCAGAAGGTGTCTTCTTAAACAACAAACCTATTTTTAGTGGTGGAGCCGCTCTTAGTAGCTGTGTCTGCATGGGACTGATAACCAATCGTCATCTTTGGAGGAAGTCCTAACCTTTCCTTGTATACCCTCCTAGAAAAAGAAAAAGAAGAAAAGTGGCCATTAACTTTTTTATCCATACACACACCAAATTCAGTATTATTCTTTATACTAAAAAAACCAACTAGGCTAAGAGGGTAAAAAAGGAAATCACATACCCTTTTAGTAAAATTTACTCTTCACTTTCACAAAAATCTTGGATAATCACTTAACCAGGATTTGAGTCTACTATGTATCAGGTACCGTGATAATTATTAATAAATCAGTAATTAAAGCAGGGGCAGTCCCTGGGCTCAGTGTTTATATTAATCTACAAACAATCACAAATACACATGGTGGAGCTGTAACACTATAATTAAAATAAAAAATAAAATCTGTTACATGAACATGTCTATTTAAATTCTCTGATCTAAAACGCTACAATTAGGCTGGTGTGGCTCAGCTGGTTGGAATGTTCTTCTGTAAACTGAAAGGTCGTGGGTTTGATTCCCAGTCAGGGCACATACCTAAGGTTGCAGGTTCAGTCCCTGGTTGGGATGTGCGCAAGAGGCAACAAATGAATGTTTCTCTCCCTCTCTCTTCCCCACCCCTCTCTCCCCCTACCCTTCTCTCTCTCTCTAAAGTCAATGGTTATGTCCTCAGGAGAAGATTTAAAAAAAATTAAAATTCTACAGTTAGCCTTGGCCAGGTGGCTCAGTTGAGGCATGGCCCTGTGTACCAAAGGTTACAGGACTGATCCCCAGTCAGGGCACCGAGGGGAGGAAACCGATTGATGTTTCTCTCACATCAATGTTTCTCTCTCTCTCAAATCTGTCTCTCTAAATGAACATACCCTTGGGGTGAGGCTTAAAAAAATAACAATTAATTAAAAAAATAAAATGCTACAATATATTTTACATATAAACCCTAGTAAATATTGCATATCATTGCACAATTACTATAATTATTACAAGACTGCATGCACAAAAATTAAACACCTTGAAGGCAATTTATGATATTTTCTGAATAATTTAGGATATACATGATTTCTGCCTTAAATCTAACTCTACAACCTAACTTTCAAATAAGACGTGACACTATTTTAAGAACAAAATGTGTTAAGTATCAAAGAGGGTAAGTATTGGGGCGGTGATACTGTACAATAAGGAGCTAATATCATCTGTGAAATCAGAAATCTTCCTTTTAAAAGTCATGAGGTCAAAAGTATAATGCCAAGAGAATGAAGTACATCTGAAGGCTGAGGAACAAAAATAAGGCTGTATGGCTCCAACTAATAAGGAAAGTAAGTATGAGAGATAAGGGTGACAAGAAAATTAGCTTCTTATTCTAAGAAAAAAATAACAAAATTTCAAACATAAGCATCAGAATTAAATAAAAGTAAAGGGATATACATTTCCATGGAGCTAAATTCTCCAATATAACACTGAGACAGTTTTATCTATACTCCACCCTCCAGAAGATTTCAATGACTTCCCTTTATGTAAGCATCTAAAAACAATTTTATGATAACTAAAATTATAACCACTATCATCAGATGTGTATGACACAGTGTATTCCCTCAATTATACTATATCATTAAAAATGCCAGGAAGCAAGCACACTGAGCCACACAACTTGGATGAATTTAAAAAATAAAAATTTGTCCTTGGAAGTCAAATGTTATATATTATGAAGATTTCAAAGCTTTGAATACTGAAACAAATATGAAATTTTCTGAGGAAATAAATTAATATTTAATATCTTTAACTTGTTTTCAAACAAAATATAAAAATCCCACAATTATGTTTTGATGCTCACAGAAAGATCAGAAGTAAGACAAACCAACAATCAACTCCTTTCTCTTACAGAAACCTACAGAATAAAACCTGGAACACATCCATCCATACCTTTTAATTCAAAAGGGATTCGTAGGAGAATTCATGTTTGAAAAATCACATGCAAAGGGCAAACAAACATTTTATTACCTAAGACTAGTACTTAATTTTAACACAAAATTTAAAACCAAAACCTTACTAGTTCTGAGACTGTATCTGAAGACACCCAAAACACTAATTGGAAAGAACATAAGCACCCTATGCTCACAGCAGCGTTATTTACAATTGCCAAGATATGGAAGCAGCCTAAGTGTCCATCAGTAGATGAGTGGATGAAACAATTATGGGTCATTTCCACAATGGAATTCTACTTGGCCAAAAAGGAAAAAAAATTTACCCTCTGCCACAGTATGGATGGACCTGGGGAACATCATGATAAGTAAAATAAACACAATCATAGAGAGTAGGATGACAGATGTGCTGAGTGGTAGAGATTAGTGGGTAAAGGGATCAAGCAAAACATTAAAAAGACTCATGGACATGGACAATAGTGTGGTGAATGCAGGGGGTGGGGGAGGGGTGTAAGAGGGCTATATAGCAATGGAAAAAATACAATAAAAATTTTTCTTGAAAAGTAATGCACACACACACACAAAGTTACCAATTTAAATGTAGTGAGAAGACAATTCTAGTTAACACTGAAAGATGTTTGGGGGAGAGAAAAAAAAGACAGGCAATTTTTGCAAAGAATAATATTTACCAAATAAGTTTAAAGCTCAAGACATGTGGATTTTAAATATGGGCAAAACCAAGATAGTGTCACTTAAATTTCAATAAAAACATTATGGACAGTGTGCACACAAGCAAAAAATACACATATAATATTCATGAATAACTATATTATTATGAGTATTATACACTTAGCACTACAATTTTAAACTAGAAAAGGGCTTATACTGTCATCTGATAAATTAATATGCCAAAATAGGTTAAGTGTAAAAGAAGCAATATAAGGAAAATAATGATCTACAAATCCAAATATTTCTAAAGCTACAAATTACTCTGTATTTGGTTACTGTAGTATTTTAAAAGAAATACACAAATAGGAAACTTACCCTATATATGTAACAGCGTCTCTGTTTTCACATTCAGTAGTCCATATTGCTATCTTATCACCTTTAGCTCTAACATTAACAACAGCTCCACATACATCATCACTGTAGTCATCAAAAGATTCTCCAATAAGGCACAGCAGCTTAAAAACAAACCCAAATGCAAATTACACCCAATAGATTATAAAAAGCTAAATAATTCAACTGCAAATGTCTCTCTTATATATACAAAACTAAAAATTCTTATTTTTAAATCAAGAGTTGACTTTTTGAATGTCTACATTATTTTTATGTATATAGTTTTTATCCTGACTTTTAAACAATTTCCTTTCTCCTTTGTTTTTTCTGATTAATATCAAGAACATTAACGGTTGTTTTAACTTTCTCAGCAAACTGGGCAAATGATGTCAGGACTACATATAAAAGGTGAGTTATTTTATTAATATTCACTTGCTATGCTGTTGCTTAGTAATTGTCTCTGCTTCTTGCTGTTTTTCATGAACCCTTCCCAATGTTTAATTGCAGTAAATATATTAACATAAAACTTGCTATTTTTAACCACTTTTGTGCAGTCCAGTGGCATGAAGTATATTCACGACATTGTGCAACCATCACCACCATCTATCTCCAGAACTTCTGTCATCTTGCAAACTGAAAACTTTTAAATGTAGAATTCTAAAACGAAATTTACTGATAATCTCTCCTGAAAGCAAAATAAGTCTCTTCTAAAAAAAAAAAAGAAAAATCATTCACCCAAATATATATTAATTGTTTCATTAAGCAAACTATAAATCAGACACTGTGCCAAGTGCTAGAGAAACAAAAGAGACTATGATTCTTGCTCCGAAAGCTTGGGATTTAGAACCCCTCACTGTAGAAAATGCCTGTTACAGCATATTTAATATATACAAAGCTAAAAGTTCCAGGTCATATCACAACAAATAAGCTGTATGATATCAAACTACAATGTTATTGTTTGCTTTGTACCAAATTTTTTCCTTTTTGGCCAGAAAGTTTTGTGTAGAAGACAATACTCTAAGAGGCTTGTAAAAATTTACATTATACAAAATGTAAGGTTCTATAACTTTGAAGCTAATGTAATGATCAGCATGAGCTTGTTGAGGAAGGGCAGCGTCAGTTGTCCATCACTTTACATCTGACTGGTAATGTGGAAGGGGCTCTCACTGTATCAGTATACAGAATATACAGGACTCACATGATAGAAAACAGTAAGTTGCTGGCTTAGAATTTCTATAATGGACATCCTTATCTCTTTGTTGACTAAACAACTGAGGTAAAATGTAATGTAAATTAGTTTTAGTATTCTAAACCTGTTTTTGTAATTTTAAAACCTTACTGTCTCTAGCCAAAAGCGATCGAGGTCACTTCGTCTCTGCTGTTTGCTTAATGTAATTAGCCATCGTCCTCCTCGTTTGTTTTTCTCATCTTCCCACATAGGCTTAATACCATCCTACAGGGTGAGAAGACAATATTAGATAATATTGTTACTTAAGAGATCATCACTAGAAACAGCAAGCAATACTGTCAACTTTTTACTTCATTCCCCACAAAACTGTGACTGACGACGTAGTGGGGAAAAAGCATACAGGAGTTATAGCCAGAGGCACAGGGCTGCAAAAATGAGAATCCCAACTTAGGGACTTATTAGCTATCAAGCATTGGGTTTTATTTAACTTGGAAGTTCTTAAACATTCTGATGTAGTTTCTCAAAGCTACATACACTTCTATACCTAGAAATTCTATGCAAAATTATGCACACCTATGCAATTTCAGACACTTAATAAAGCTCATCCCCTACTACCTGACAAAACCCATCTAAAAATATTTCAGGACCCACGTACCTCATGATAAGAATTCCTGACACATGGGGAGATAAAGTAAACCATAGGAAATACAGTCAATAATATTGTAATAACTGTGTAGTGCCAGGTAGGTCCTTCAAAGGTCAAGGAAGGTAAATAGAGGGGACCACTTTGTAAAGTATGTGATTGTCTAACCACTATGCTACACATCTGAAACTAATACAAAATAATATTGAATGGAATCTATAATTCAAAAAAAAAATTCTTGACAAGCTCTGAACTTCATTTTATTTAAATATACAGGGTCTGACACAAATAATGCCCCTTTTTTATTACAAAATCACAAGCATGTGTTTCTGTAACATAATGATAGCACACTCAAGCACACCACATGACATTTTGGATGAAATGTTCACATTACTGTCCATCTCATGCGAGACATTCATGTACCCTCCCAACCACACTCAAGCAAGCCTTGCTTCTGACAGAGCCTGTAGAAAGAGACTGGATTCGACAATCAAAGCTCTCTTCAAAATCACTCACAGTAGGTACCCACAAAGTAAGATGTTCACTTAACTTCAGTTATTTATACTAAAACAGGGCAAAATATGTTTATCCTAAGCCTAGTAAAGCTAATTTAATTGTCCTTCAATTGACAGAGCATTTCCCATAACTAAGTTTGTGGCAAGATTTCTTAATGAATACGTAAATGGTCCAATCTTACTACACAGATATGAAATCACCAATGAAGCATACCTTAAAAAGTGAGTAGTCACAGCCAGGCATTAAATTACTAGACAACTGGATATGGTTGTACAGACTAGGTAAAAGAAAAGGACAATTATACACATAGAATATGTAATACAGAGTTTAGGTGTTTAAATAATATTCAGAAAATATAATAAAAATAAAAAAATAAAAGTTTATGTTCATTTTTTCCCTAAGGATTCAATTTCTGAAATGGACCAACACATCTTAGTAGTAGTTCAAGAATCAACACCTGATGATTTAAGAAACTATTTTTAATAATTTTATTCTGACAAAATTTGGTATATTGGTTAACTCAGTGCATACCTATGTATATATAAGAAACTGAGAATAAAGGTGTGAGGTTACATTAAGTAGATGAAAAAATTTACAAAGCTAATGAGTTTTAAACACACAGCAAGACAAATCAAGGAAAAGCAAGATAACTTCTTGACTAACAGCACTGTGTGACTGAAATAAGCCAACATTATTATCCTTGAAGGTATCCAAGAGAACAGACCAATGGTTCCCTAACACCACAGACGGTTACTAGTCAGTAAGCATAATAATCATTTGGAGAGCTTTAAAATATAAATAAAAGCACCAGCTCCAGCTCTATACCTTGTCATTTTAAACCCTTACTGTTGGTGGACCCTGGAATCTATATATCTAAACTATTCCCCACATATCAATGTAACAGAATAACATTTGGGATGATTTAGATATCTACTAGCTTGAAGGTAGAAGGCTAAATCATTTGAGCTCCTGAAGTCTTTTACAGCAAAACTGTTACGGATGACAGTTATTTATCCTTAGTCAAATTCTCTGTGCTATTTTAACTCAGTGCAGGAATATTTCAAGCACAGTATTCAGAAAGAGTCTGGCACCCTTTGGATAACATTCCACAGGATAAAAAGCAAACCCAGTTTGGGTGAGGCAGTGTTAAGACCAAGTAAGGTTTCTTGAGTCATTGTACCTAATGATCCCTCTTCCTGAACTACATAATCACTGACAGCTTCCACTAGACAACAAAAGAGGCCTGGATACTAACAGTTTGCTGTGAAATTAGCCACCACCATTTTTATAAAAGTAATGAATAGTGTGGAAGTGACCTTCTGCAATGTCATTCAAGTAAAAAAGGTCTCCTTTCTCCTTCATGGTGCTGTGCTGTAAGGTCCCTTAGTAGTAAGTTTACAGTGAGAATTTGTAATGGCACATTTAAACAACCCTAACACGACAAACAGATTACATAAATCTGAAAGGACTGGATGCTTGTTGACCACTAAATTTGCTAGAAAAAAGAGGTAAAGAAGTGACTTAGAAAGCTGAAGAATTCATATCTCTAAATTATGGTATAAAAATCTACTATGTAATGACATTGCTTACACATAAATAAAATGTAGGGCCATGCGTATACTGGTGAAAGCCAAACAAAGTAGATAAATAAATTTGACTCAGTGGAAGAAATGGTTCAAGACTCCTGCTTCTCCTCTTCCTCCACAGACGGGAAACTATGTTTTAGAGTACTCTTGAATAAATACCATTAAAGAAGAAAAACACAGATATTTTGATGAAGGCAAAGCTGAAAACCTCAGTTTAACTAGACAACTAGACCTGTGAATTACTGGGGCTTGAATGTCATTCTATTACTTTTAAAGAAATTCAATGCTTTCAATAAAAAGTGAGCTAGCTAATGATTTCCAGTTTTCACTAATGATTCAATGCTTTGTTTCTTTCAATGGTTCAAATGCATACTAAATGCCTAGGATGGGCGAACACTAGGAATATACAGAAGAATATTGTTCCTGCCCTGGAGGAAGTATACATATATGAATTTGCTGAACATAATCTGTTCTTTCGTATGGAAGAACACATTCAGGGAGTTATATTAAAACACAAGAGGAGCATCGCTTATTCAATATATATGTGAATCCAAAAATATAGTCTTAACAGATACTGTCATTCTTTTATAAACCCTGAATACTGAGCACTTAAGCCTTTGAAATCTCAAAATTCTTATAACAACAAATCCCAGATGTTACAATGAAAATAATTTGTAGAAATGAAGATGTAACAAAGCTCTGGAATACCCAAATATGGGGGTAAATGTATCCAGGCAACCAAGAAAGGGGAAAGTTCCAACAACTTGTCACAACTTCTAGGAGTAATAAAACAAAGGATCTGTCAGGAATAAAGAACATGCAGGCCTAAATGATGACAAGGTGGAAGCTTTCTAAACACTGATGAGGAATAACCACCAATCCAAATAGTTGTGAGGAGAAGGACAAGCAAAAAGGTAGTTCTATATATGATTATTTATTAACTTTTCACTTTAACATTCATTTTGTAAATGTGACATAAAATTAAAAATTACATACTAATGAAATAACATCCTGAAATGAATGGGTTACTTACGCCCAAAAGTCTTCAACAGTATCAAACTCAGAGATCAGCCGAAGGTTTGCTTGCCAAGTTTTGCTTTTATCATTTTTAAAAAACCAGAGTGCCCATCTAAAAATAAAAAAGTTGGTGTCAAAAAAATATGGCAGTTTTACATCCATGTTCATTGCAGCATTATTCAAAATAGCCAAAAAAAGGAAGCAACACAAGTGTCCACTTATATGTATCAATAATACAAAATGTGGTAAAAACATACCACATAATATTAGCCTTAAAAAGGAAGGAAATTCTGACACTTGCTACAATATGGATAAACCATGAGGACATTATGTTAAGTAAAATAGGACAGTCAAAAAAACACAAATAGTGTATGATTCCATTTGTATGAGGTACCTAAAGCAGTCAAATTCAGAGACAAAAAGAATGGTGGTTGCCAGGGGCCTAAGGGAAGGAAAATGGGGGACTGTTATTTAATGGGGTTCAGATTTAAGCTTTCATTTTACAAATGAAATAACTGGTTGCACAACAGTGTGGATGCACTTAACACTACTGAACTACACATTTAAAAGATGGCATATTTTATGTTACGTGTACTTAACCAAAATTAAAAATAAAATAATTTTAAATTGTAATTATTGTAGTGGCAAATAGAGTACCTTTGTCTTTTTTTTTTTTTTTTTAATTTAAAAGGTATGGATTTTGTGCCTAATACATAACAAATTCTCTGCTATACACAGAGGCCCACTGAGGTTCATTCCTCAGGGGAATTCACAAAAATTTATCAGATTATTGCAGTATGCTGAGTGCTATAATAATCAAGCATAATTACTTAAGAAAAACAGAGCAGAAGCATGTAACCTGAAAGCAAAGTGGGGAACAGAAAAGCTGAGTTTTAAGAGAAACAAAAGGGTATAAGCCAAGAAGAAGAAATGGGAGTGCTAGAAAGAGGGAAAATTATTAAATGTGCCTCTGTTTATTCAAACACACAAATGGGAAAATAGTAAAGGGACTTATTGAGTAATGCTATCACAGATATGTTCTGCAATAATGGACACCAGCTTCTATAAATCTATATATACTTGTTAAAGGGTTTTTACTCTAATACTTTGGAAATAAACTCATGTTACATCAAAGCTTAAATGTTATCATTAAAATAATTCATTTTTAGAACTATATTCATTCAACTACTATACCAAAGGTAACTAAAAAATTTTCTCAGTGATAAAAATGTCTAAAAACAGGGTTTCCAAATAGAGGTACGGTATTTCATTAACTCTATGACTAATGCTTGATAATCTCAAATATAAAAGTAAGATACATTTTACCTACTTAATAATTTGTATTTGCCAACTCACTATCAAAATCACAAAAAGCAAAGGCAGAAAATTTATTAAACACACAATATTATTCAAGTACTGTACTCTGGATTTCTAAAATTAATTTAGTCTTTCCTCAAAACTTAAAAATAGAATCATCATATGACCCAGCAATTCTGCTACTGGGTATTTGCCCCCCAAAATACTATAGACGAAGGGGTTTGAAAGGTACAAAAGTCTAGTTATAAAATAAGTAAATAATTAAGATTTGATATATAGTATGATGATTATAGTTAATAATACTATACTGCACAATAATACTATACTGCTGAGAGAGTAGATCTTAAATATTTTCATCACAAGAAAAAAATTTTGTGACTGCGTACGGTGACAGATGCTAGCTAGATGTACTGTGGTGATCTTTTCACAATATATACAAAATATTAAATCACTGTATTGTATACCTAAAACTGATACATTGATATATTAATGTTGTATGCCAATTATTCCTCAATTTAAAAAACAATAAATAGGGAGTAAAAGACAGAAAATTGTACTTGAATAACAATGAAAATAAAATTTAAAAAAACTTAAAAAAACCCAATAAATAAAATTAGTTCAGTCAAATGTTCTTAGTTTTGGAAAAACCTTAAGTGCTTATCAACAAGGAATTTATTTTATTTTTTTAAATCCTCACCTCAGGATATGTTTACTGATTTTAGAGAGAGAACAAGATAGAGAAACATCTACATGAGACAGAAACATCAATCAGTTGCATCCCATATACCCCCTGACCAGGGATCAAAACCCTCAATGTAGATATGTGCCCTGAGCAGGGACTGAACCCACAACTTTTCTGGTGTAGGGGACAATGCTCCAACCAACCAAACCACCCAGCCAGGGCTCAACAAAGGAAATTTTAAATCAGCCATTTTCAAAGTGTGGTTTACTGACCCCTAGGAGACTCTAAGACTCTTTCAGGAGCTTTCATGAGTAAAAAGTATTTTCATAATAATATGAAGACATTATTTTTCACTTCATTAATATTTGCACTAGTGGGGCAAAAGCAATGGTGGGTAAATCAGCTGGTGCCTTAGCAAGAATAATAGAGTGGCACCAAATTATAATAGTAGACACTATTTTTTATTATCACCATTTCTCACAGTAACAATGTCAGTTTCGTTCAGAACACCATTGATGAAGCAGTAAAAATCATTGGTTTCATTAAATTTCAATCTGTGTACATGTCCTTTTCATATTCTGTACAAAAAACACATCTACCGCAATACCAAAATACAATTCTTATGCAAATGAATTGTAATATGAACTAGCCACTTTTTTCATAGAACACCGTTTTAACTTGAAAGAATGTCTGATAAACCCCAGTTTTTTCCTGGGAAATAATCAGAGGGAGCCTGTCAGTTAAAATTTGAGCTTTCAGGAGAAAATCAGAATTCTGGAAACCTGGTATGTGAGCCTGACAACTTACTAAAATGTAAAGACATTTCTGATGAGTTTAGTAGTGATATGTTATTGTTTTGATACTATATAATAAAAAGTGTCAATATCTCCAGATGATTCCATAATTCATTAAAACCAGTACTCTCCAAATGACCAGTGTGTTGTAAAATCATGTACGGAAAAAAACTCCATCCCAAATGTAAGACAGACCAAAATGATTTTAATGTAACTAAGTACAGAAAATTCTTGGATATGATTTTCAGATTCTACATGACAACTAACCTATGAGAAACCTAGTATCAAACGAGAATGTTCATAATTATTTTGGAAGGCTTTTAAAAATTCTCCTCCCAACCCTGGCTGGGTGGGCCGGTTGGCTTGTAGGTTGGAGCATCATCACCAAAAGGTTGAGCGAAGTTCTATCCCCAGTCAGGGTGCGTACAGGAGGCAAGTGACCAATGTTTTTCTCTCTCTAAAATCAATAAACATATCCTTGGGTGAGGAATTTAAAAAAACTTATCCTCCCTTTTCTAACCACCTACCTTTATGAGGTCACATTTTCTTACACTTTGTCTGAAACAATTTATGTTGTTATCTCCACAGCATGAATGGAGAAGCAGCTATGAAAAATCTAGCTAACTTGTAACTCAGGGACTTGAAAAGATTTGCAAAAATGCTATTCTTCACACTATATTTTATTTTGGATATTTTTTCATTAAAAAATAACAAATTTTTAAATAAATACAGTTTTATATTTCCTCAAGTATATTTTCTAATATAGTAAGAGAAATAGATAAATCTACATAGCCAAAGCTCTGTGGTGTCCTCAATTTTTAAGTATCAATAGGCCATAAGATTGAAAAGCTTGAGAACTGCTGATTTAAATAAAATATAATGCATCCATGCAAGAGACTACTGTATGCTATTAAAATAATTGTGTGGATTTTCCTGACATAGAAACCAGAAGCCATGAAAGAAGGTGATATTAGACTCCATAAAAATTTTTAAAAAATATAATTCCGTAGACAATATTAAAAGCCAAATGATTTGGATAACTCATTTTCAACCTAATCTCCCTCTTGGATGATTTAGCATTTCCTCATATACAATGCTTAGAAATGAAATGATAACCTAAAAGAACTAAACAGACTATCCATAGTTCGTTTAAAAACACAAATGAGCAATACGATATGAAAATGTTCTGAAACTTCAATGAAAAAAACAAAAATTTAGACCAGTAAGTGTTTTCTCAAATCAGAATAGGACAATCTGACAATAATTATAAAGATTGATGGTTGGCAAAGATACAGAAAACAGGAACTCTCAAACTGTTAAAAGTCTAAGCTGCTAAAAGAATTTAGCAGTATTTATAAAGGTAGTCTTTAACCTAGAAAATCTGAAATTTTACACTAAAAACATATTCACACGAGTGTGCAAAAATACCGTATTTTGACTATAAGACACACCGGACCATAAGACGCACCTAGGTTTTAGAGGAGAAAAATAGGAAAAAAATTTTTTGAAGCAAAAAATGTGGTGAAATATTTAATAACCTGTGACCCCACTCCACTGCTGCCCCCCTGCAAGTCAGGTAAACTACCTTCAGACTATAAGACGCACCCCCTCCCAAATTTGGAGGGATGCATCTTATAGTCCGAAAATACGGTATATGAGGATGTATGCATATAGCACTATTTGTAAAAGAAAAAAATCTATATACCCATTAATGCAAATTTGGTAAAACACAAGCAAAAAAAGTATGGCTACCTGTATAAAAAGCATACCCATGCACATTGGAAAATCTCAGAATACGAACCAAATTTAACACTGACTATTACTCCTTCAGGGAGTGGAGAAAAGTAAAATGGGGAAGAAGACACTTGAGAAGAGCAGAAAACTTACTTTACATAGTTGTACCACACTAATTTAATCATTATAATTATTAGAGATTATTTTTTAAGAAAGCAAAACAAATTCTGAAATGTTTATAAAAATAAATGATGAGAAAACTACCAAAATCTGAACCATAATGCATCTCAGAATATTTTTTCAAGTGACATTTATCATTTTACACAAGTAGAATTTATAAAGAAACTGAAATCCTCAAAGACTTCATTTAGTACTTAATTTGTTTACCAATGAGGCCACTTTCAGAAATTTCTTCTTAATCTTCATATGAGCTGTGAGGTATATATACCTTGATAACTTCTTCCCACAGTAATAGCAACATTAAGAACATACAGCTAGAAGGCACAGAGAGCTAGTTTTTAAAAGATACCAATAAAAGATGAAAAAATACTTTACGGGTTTCAATGCTACAGTGAGAATGAAGTATATGAAATTCCTACTAATCACTATTTCCACTTAATACCTTTGGTATAGTGCTTTCTAAGTAAGGATTTTACCCTTTATGGACTATTTTTTTTAAAGTAGTGATCATACTTCTTTTATTTTAGATTTTATTATATGTAATAAAATGTAAGGCTACCGCCTCTCATGTTGTCCTCTACTGGGGACTCGGCCTGCAACCCAGGTAGGTGTCCTGACTGGGAATCGAACCGCGATCCTTTGCTTCACGGACCCGTGCTCAAGCCACTGAGCTACACCAACCAGGGCCCTCTATGGACTATTGATTTGATAACTCATTCGCTAGCTGAAAATCCCCATTGTCTAAAGAATGAATTATGTTCCTCATTTAAGGATACCCTAAATCACAGGTTTCCTATTAAAAATGACATAAAACATGCTTGGACTATTATTTCAGTAGGTCTTCCATGATAATGAAATGATAAAAAGTATTGAGACCATAAAGGGAAAATGTATCTTTTAGATAAGTAAAGTTAAATTATAGCCAGGTTTATGAGATCTTTAAAATAAAGTAAAAACGAGGGGAAATCAAAGGAACTGAATGAAATACTTAAATATCTTCAGAAGTCAATTCCAATTTACTTTCCTCCAGATTCTTACAATGTTTATACGTTGCCATTTTGTTCCCACCATCAACTCTCAGTGAATTTGTGTAAATGTTCATTACATAAACATGAAAGACAATAAAGTAAAAACATAAACATACAGAGAAGAGGTGGGGTGGAGTTGGGAAAACCATGCAATGAACTACCACCCAACTACTATAACTTTAACTATGAAAACATTAATTCACCTTAATGTCTCTTAGCTGGTCTTAAATACGAACCAACCAACCTCCATACTCTAAACCCCCTAGGTCTCCCTTTTCTTCTTCATAGCCAATTTCAAAGTGTCTATTCTTGCTCTATACGTTTTTGTATATTCTATTTACTCTTCGAACTATTCCTACTTTTTCCATCATCTACCCTCTACTAAACTCTCTCATCCGTTAGCAAACACTTTTTATCGTTTAATCCAATTGGCATTTTTAGATTATTTTATTGTTCAATGAATATTTGATCTTTTTATATATGTATAATTTATAGTTTCTATTTCTATACTGTAAAAAAAAAAAAAGAAGAAATCCCCCATTTGCTAACAAAGCCTTTCTCCTGAGTCGAGTCCACTTCTTAAAAGAACTTATTTAATACTGCAGTTACAATTACCACCATCAATTATTGATGAATTTCAAACCAACCTCTCAATCGGTTCTTTCTGAGCTCAAGATTCATATATAAAAATGCTTATTGGAAATGGGTCATCTAAGTGAAAATGGAATCCTCAACCTGACCTATCTGAAAGTCTCATCTAACTTTTCCCTCCAAACCTGCTATTCACCATTTACCTTGTTGCCTAAATCAAAAAACCATGTGTCCACAAACTTACCTGTTCTGTAAAGGATGTTTAATATAGTGTTCTGGATTAGCAACCTCCTGGTTAGATTCTGTTTTCTCCTCTTCTGTAGGCGGGGGATTAGGAGCAGGGGTGGTTTCCTAGTGGAAAATAATAAAACATTATTTAAAAGTTCTTAATATATCTTTAAACAGCAATACTCTAAATAAACTTGAACCAATAATGCCAATATTATCTTTTAAAGAAGAAATTTCAGTCCTGGCCAGTATGGCTCAGGTGATTAGAGCATCACCCTGTAAACCGAAAGGTTGCTCATTCGATTCCTGGTCAGGGCATATGCCCGGGTTGTGGGTTCAATCCTCTGGTCAGGGCATGTGCAAGAGGCAACCAACTGATCAGTGTTTCTCTCTTGCATCGATGTTTCTTTCTCTTTCTCCCTCCCTTCCCCTATCTCTAAAATCAATAAGCATGTCCTCCAGCAGGTGAAGATAAAATAAAAAAGAAATTATAGAAACATTTCATATGAAAACCACAGACCAACCTATTAGAAGAGGTCCAGACTCTTCAATCTTAGCACATCTTCATTAAGAGAAAAGGGTTTCTCAAATTAAAAAATATAACAATAATACTAAATAAAGTTATCTTCCACTATCAAAAAGATTGTTGGGAGACCATGCAACAAAGTTGAGAAAATAAACTATCTTTCTTAACATACCATTATATTAAAGTACTATATATGGAAGTGGGGAGGGAGAAAAACACAACTCAAGTGTGGAGAGTATAACTATATTACAATAACCAAAAGAAGTTCATTAGGTGATCAAGCCAATAATCAATACTACACATGAAAGCCCTTGCCTTCACATCATACTGTTATGATACATGGTAACTTAAAAGTTCAGCAATTTTTGTCATTTCCAACTGGCCCAATGCAAAAAAGCTGAACACTGGCTTGAACTTAAATCTTTTTCTAGGTTAGACATAATTAATACTGTGATTTAATGTCAGAAAAGAAAGAAGCCTGGGGATAATGGGTGTTTTCCACATTGCTTCATGTAGCACTATCATAAAGTAGGGTCAACAAAACACAGGGCCAAGGAGAGTCACCAGATGCTCCTATCAAAAAAGGGGGAGGATGCTACAAGAGTTTGGGTATCAGACTTAAAAGGCAATAAAGTAACAGCTATAGGTTCACTATAACAAGATTATGTAAATCAGAGATGTATGATTTAAAAGATCTCAGAGCAGATAGGTGATAAGTACTTATTTTACAAAATACACTTTTCTTATCAAGATGGTGTGTTCAGAAACTACTTCCTACCAGCCTAAAGTCACTCATAAGCAGGGCTATGTCTTGATTTTGCTCACAACTGTAATGCCAATGTACAAACACAGTGCTACACTGAAACTTACTGGATTGATTACTTAACCAAATGAATTTAAATGTTTACAGAGTACTTAAGGCCCGAAAGTCTACAGAGTGGTCAATGCCTTAAAATTTCCAAGGGTTTCTACCAGTATTTCCTCATCACAGCCCATTTAAGTCTTCACACAGATGATAATTATCAACTGTCATTCCTTACCCCACTTGATTAAAACTAATGATAGTCTCCACACAGAGACAGTCTCAATGAAGAGAAAACAGGGAGAGTTAGGGACTGACAAGGCTGATGGGCTTTGAGGGACAGGGTAAAAGTGAGCTGCAGAGAACTGAGTCTCATAAATCTATCTTAAAATCCCTCACAGGTCCTTGGTAGACTCCTAAACTGGGATGTTCGGAGTGCAACTCTGAGTGGCCTACCAGAGAACAACTGAGCCAAGAAGTTGGAAATCCTCAACTTTCAGATGAACTTGAAAGACCATGCCCTAGGAATCAACTGAAATATATCTGCCCAAGAAATCCTAAATCCAATTCATGACAGGAAAAATTAACTACCTTCAAGAACCAAACTCTATACTCTTCAAAGAAAATATAATCCAGAGCCCCTCTGAATATTATCTACAATACCTAGTAAACGATCAAATACTACTAGACATGCAAAAGTATTTTAAGAAACAAATGATCAAGGCATTAAATTTTCCATGGAGGTACACCCAGACATAATCCAGATGACGGGAGTTGTTAGACAAAAACTTACTATAATAACTATGATTACTATAGTAAAATATAAAATCAGGGAAAGTTATTTTAAAAAAATGAGTAATTTTTTTTACCAAAATGTAAAACATTTATTGGTGTTAAGGTTATCACGTAATGTCTAATATCTACAATATTCCTGAATATTTTTTTGGTTGATAAGCTTCTATTTTTTTATCCAGTTTTTGAGATGTAACTGACATAGAACACTGTATAGTGTTCTAAGGTGTATAGCAGAATGATTTGACCTGCACATATTGTAAAATTATTACAATAATTTTATTTAAAAACCACCAATTCATATAGATATAACAAAAAAAAAAAGAATTAGATAGACATTATGGAACTGCCAACTATGATGTCTGAAATTAAGAGTTCACTGAACAAGTAACAACAGACTGAACTCAGCTGAATGTACGGTTGGTGAAGTCAAAGACAAGCCAACATAAAATATTCAAACAAACCCAAAGGAGGGGAAAGGATAGGTGGTAAGGAAAAGGTGGAAGATGGTTAAAACGCTGAAGGACAAGAGGCAAGAGAATGGGACACAAACAATACAGAAAGATAAAGCCAAAATTTACCAAATCTCATCAGAACCTCATGCCATAGACAAAACGCTTGGGGAACTCCATGTAGTTATAAATACAAATGAAACTACACGTGGGCACACAAGACTCAAACTGAGTTACTGAGCTAAAGATGAAGAGACAGTATTAAAAGCAGTCAGGAACACCGACTGGTGTGGCTTAGTGGGTTGGGCATCATCCCACAAACTGAAAGGTCACTGGTTCCATTTCTGGTCAGGGAACATAGGTGGGTTGCAGGCCAGGCCCCCTGTTGGCAGCACATGCGAGAGGCAACCAACCAATCAATGTCTGTCTTGCACATTGATGTCTCTGTCCCTCTCTTATTCCTCTCTCTAAAAATAAATAAATAAAATGTTAAAGAAGAAAAAAAAGCAGCCAAGAGGGGTGAAAAAGGAACACATATGCATTACTTTCATAGGAACAGCTAACAACTTCTCAACAGAAACTATGAAAGCAGTAAGACAAAAGGATGACATACTATTGCTGTAAAAAGTGGTTAACCCAGCATTTAAAAAAAAAAGATTTTATTTCTTTTTAGACAGAGGGGAAGGAAGGGAGAGAGAGAGAGAGAGAAACATCAAAGTGTAGTTGCCTCTTGTGCACCCCTTACTGGGGACCTTGGCCCGCAACTGAGGCATGTGCCCTGACTGGGAATCGAAACGGTGACCCTTTGGTTTACCTATGTTACCAATGTTAACCTAGAATCTAACCTAGGAAAAAATATCCTTCAGGAACGGAGAAATACAAACTCACACAGACTGACCCCTGCCACCCCACACCCTGGAGGTCCAAGGAAAGAGGAACACCAAAGGAAAGTCTTCAGGCTGGGGAAAAAATTCCAGATGGCAGCATAAAAGTACAAAAGAAAAAGAAAAACACTGTAAGGAGTAAATATATAAAAGGTTATTAACAGTGTAAAGGTGCAATAATAATGTTTTGTGAAGTTTAAAATAATAATGATGGATCTGCGAAAGGGGTAGGTACACATATCTATAGATTTACAATACTGGGTGTGTGAGTAAAAGCTACTCGTCCTCTCCAAGTTAAAAAACTGCGACTTCTCTTAATAAACTAAAAGACAAATGATAAGAAAAAATTTACTCAGAACTTCAAAATCCTCATTTGTAGCCATAATTTCACAATATTTACTAAAGCATTTTACCTCAGCAGCATGTAACAATGGATTAATTACAGCATGGGAAAATTCTAAGTTTCTTGGAGCCCAAAATATCACCCTTCTTTTTAGTTATTCATTTGAATTTTCAAAATTAGGATAATGATGGAAGACCAAAATATATTAGAAATCTCTAGACATACAGAAACTAAAAGCAGGTAATAAATTCAGGAAAAATATATATCCAGTTCCTAGAATTAAAAGAGTGTTCTTTTGAATTAAAGGACCTATTTTAATTGGTGTTTTACTAAGAATATATAATTGTGAATTTTTCCTGTGACTATAATAGCCACTTATCTTTAAATATGTGGGTGTACGAATCAACAGGATACCAATTATTAATCTTTCAGTCTTCACTTTTAATACATAAATATGCTACATTTTAGGAAGAATGCTCTAAAACACTGAAAATGTTTATTAACCAGAGAGAATTATCTTCTCAATTATTTGAAACATTATAATGCAAGCGTAGTACTTATATTTCTGTATAAGCTTTTTATGTTACTACCTACAGTTTAACAGTCTCGTTCAAATTTTTAAAGTATCAAATTTCCCAAACTCTCTTACTAAAGCAAAAGTTTTAACAACCGTTTCCAAGCTAGAATAAAAAATACTAAACTACTCTAAAATTAGTCATTCACATGGCACAGACCAAATAAGATTTAGAAATCATGTCAGAAATTACTTCTGAAAACATTAAAATTAAAATCTATATAAAAGGGCATATTTTCCTCAAAATAAATTTTCTCTCAGAACAACAACAACAAAAAAGGAACAATCCTCTTTTTTTGTTTTGTTTTGACTGATTTTAGAGAGAGGAAGGTGGGGGGAGAAACACTTTTGTGTTCCACTTATTTATGCATTCATTGGTTGCTCCATTTTTATTTTCTTAAATATATTTTACTGATTATGCTAGTACAGTTGTCCTAATTTCCCCCTTTGTGTCCTTCTACCTGGTACCACTCCCTCCAGCAATCCCCTCCCCTTAGTTCATGTCCATGGGTCATGCACATAAGTCCTTCATTCCCTATACTATTCTTGATATCCTCGTCTATTTTGTACCTATCATTTATGCTTCTTAATACCTGCACCTTTCCCCCCATTCTCCCCCTTCCCCTCTCAGCTGATAACCCTCCAAATGATCTCTGTATGTGCCATGACCAGAGATCTACCCCACAACCTTGGTGTTTCGGGCTGAAGCTCCAACAAAGTGAACTACCTGGCCAGGGCTCAGCAATCCATTCTTTATTAGCAGAAATTTAAACTAAAAAGCTTACTATCAACCATTCATCCTATAAGTTTCTTGATTTCACAGTTACATTGTAAATTATTGTAAAAGAAAACGATTTTTATGAGATTGATGAATGAGACATGCATCATTATAAAATCATTTCTGTTCATTTATTTAAGTTATTATTTTGTCACTACAGAACCTCTTCAATTTAAATAATCAGGATGCCTTTTTTCTTTCTTATTTTCAACTTTGATAAAACAAAACAAAAATATTCATATAGGATGTGATTTAAAACTTTCAGTCTAATGTTATGGGGGTGGTTCGTTCTGTGGGAAAAGTCCAATTCCTATACCTTTTGAAACTGTGGCAACATATACAACAATGAGAATTATTTTCAAGAATGATACCTACACTATACTAAATTCTTTGATCAAAACATGATTTATAAATTACCGGCCAAATTAAAACAAAAATATTTTATTTTTTAAAAGAACTACAACAAAATTGCTTTCAGGTCACTCCTCGGTTAAGCATAAATTTCAATTAACAAATTTCTAAATTTTTCATTATTTGTCTTTGTTTGCTAAGTACTTTAAATACAAATTGAATGACAATAAAATTAAAGTAATTTTTAAAAAGAATTTATTTATTTAATTTTTAGAGGGGTGGGGAGAGAAACATCAGTGTGTGGCTGCCACTTGCACGCCCTCTATTAGGGACCTGGCCCACAACCTAGGCATGTGCCCTGACTGGGGATCGAACCTGCAACCGTTTAATTCACAGGCCGACACTCAACCACCCAGCCACACCAGCCAGGGCTAAAAATTAAAGTATTTTGAAACTGTATCTCCTCGTAAAATTCTTTATAAGACTATTAACCACTAAGGTATCTAAAACAGGATAACCATTAAGAAGTTACAAAGGGACTGTGTAATAACTTTTATCACCAAACTTCACAACAGTCTCCCTGAAACCCCATGATAGGTGTTCTTGTGGAATATGCCCAAAATTTATTCAATCAGCTATTTTTCAACTATGTGAGACTAGGAAAGAAGGAAATTAAGATTACCATACGATCTTAAGAACTAAACAATATATTTTACAAACTTGTCATTTTATGGCTATCTTCTACAGAGCAGACAGTAAAATAGTTTTAAATCTACATTTGGTTGAAAACTAAATTCTTCACTGCCAAATCCCACAGTAATCCTCTACCTATTCTCTCAGCTTGGTGGCCTCCCACATAAGCAAATTTCATTGAAATAGCCATGTTATACCAATATTTCTAGGTTTAAAAATTAGCCAGACAAAACAAGAAATGCTAATTTATCAATTATGACTACTCTCAAAGTAATCATAGATATTTTGACTCAAAAGATAATCCTGCACCTGAAAAACCATTGTATACATATTTCAGATGGGTAAAGCCATAAGATCCTGCAGTGTTTATGTAGACGGTAAGGCATCAGTGAGACTGAAAGATAGGGTATGTGAAACGAGACAGAGAGAGAAGGGTAGGTTGGAGTGAGATTGTAAAGGCCTCAAAGGTCAGGCTAAAAGTCTATCTTGCATCCTGTGAGCAATGGAAGCCATTAACTAACAGGTCAAAGTGATTAAATAAGATGACAAGGAAATTGAAGAGAGCCAGTTTAACTGCAAAATATTAAACCTGGTCTTAGATTTGCTGAGCTTATGAGATTCAAATAAAAATGTACAAATAAACTGGTAAAAAATTTTATTACTTAAAAAAATAATAAAATGGTCTTGGAGTTCAGTAGCTGTCTTAGCAATAGAACACAGTTGAAGGGGAAGAAAAATGCTGAACAAGGGTGGGACAAATTTCACAGTTAGTTGCAAAGAATCTCGGGTAGCTTTTTACATTCTGCAAAAATGAACACATGTGTCAAACACAGTATTAACCTTGTGGGATAATCCTAATATCATAAAGCTAGGCAGTTCCCAAATCTAGAATCATTTCTGTACATTTTTAAAAAATATGATTAAAGTTCAGATTCATCCTTTTCACCTCATTTCAATATATATTGCTTAAATTCCAAAATGATACCCGCCCCCCATTCCCTGCCATGGTTATGAAAATTCAATATCTCTTCCATCCTCAACCCAAACACACAAACCATCTCTTCCAGAAATAATGAGCCTTCTCTTCAGTACACCCAATTTGTGTCCTCTATTACTTCACTAAAAAAATGTATTTACTAAGAACTTTCAGGATTTTTTCCAACGGTTGGGACATCACCTAAGCCTTAATTTGAAATATGCAAAAATTAATTGTTATCCTGACACTAACAAAGGTTTGAAGCACTGGATCACAGTATGGTCCAGAGACTTCTGGTGGTTATAGTCTATAGTCAGGTTAAGTACAGAAATAGGAAGTAAACATTTAGAAAACTTTCTAGCCATTTGACAGTACATAAATGTCTGCTGAAATTAGCATCACATATTTTACATGTATTTCTTCATCTTTATCCTACTTTTACCATTTTACAAAAAAATAAGATTGGAAATAGTTTAAAAATAAACTACTTTTCTAGCAGAATATAAAAAGCTCTGATTTAGATCACATACTGAGAGTGAAGAACCTTGATTTAGCTCACATACTCTTTAGTACCAAGGCTGAAATCCCAGCTCTGCTATTCGCAGAGGTATAATTTTGTTGAAGTTCGATATCACAGCACCAAATAATGTATAATATTATTGGTAACCCATTTCTAGTAGCATTTTCTGATATTCCCCCTTCTTTACTTCATTATTTTTTAAATTAGAAAGACCACTGTGATCTTTTTTATGTTAATATATATAATTGGTTTTTTAGTAAAATATATTTTATTGATTATGCTATTAGAGTTGTCCCATTTACCCCACCCTTTATTCCCCTCCATGGTGTACCACTCCCCCAACCCCAGTTCATATCCATGGGTCGTACATGTAAGTTCTTTGGCTTCTACATTTCCTACACTATTCTTAACCTCCCCCTGTCTATTTTCTACCTACCATTTATTCTTATTCCCTGTACCTTTTCCCCCATTCTCCCCACTCCACATCCCTGCTGAAAACCCTCCACATGATCTCCATTTCTGTGATTATGTTCCTATTCTAGTTTATTCTGCTTTGTTTTCTTCGTTTCAGTTGTTGATAGTTGTGAGTTGGTCATCATTTTACTGTTCATATTTTTGATCATCTTCTTTTCTTAGGTAAGTCCCTTCAACATTTCATATAATAACATTTTTTGTGATGATGAACTCCATTAACTTGATCTTATCTGGGAGGCACTTTATCTGCCCTTCCATTCCAAATGATGGCTTTGCAGGATAGCATACTCTTGGATGTAGGTCCTTGCCTTTCATGACTTGGAATACTTCCTCCCAGCCCCTTCTTGCCTGCGAGGTTTCTTTTGAGAAATCAGCTGACATTCTGATGGGAATTCCTTTGTAGGTAACTGTCCCCTTTTCTCTTGCTGCTTTTAAGGTTCTCTCCTTCTCTTTAATCTTGGGTAATGTAATTAGGATGTGCTTCCTAGGTCCAATTTCTTTGGGACTCTGAGCTTCTTGGACATCTATTTCCTTTGGCATATTGGGGAAGTTGTCCTTCATGATTTGTTCAAATAAGTTTTCAATTTCTTGCTCTTCCTCTTCTCCTTTTGGCACCCCTATGATTTGGATGTTGGAATGCTTCAAGTTGTCCTGGAAGTTACTAAGCCTCTCTTCATTTTTTTGAATTCTTGTTTCTTCTCTGTCCTGGTTGGATGTTTATTCCTTCCTTCTGGTCCAAACCACTGATATGAGTCCCAGTTTCCTTCCCATCACTGTTGGTTCCCTTTATTTCACTTGTCATAGCCTTCACTTTTTCCTCTATTTTGCGACCACACTCAATCAATTCTGTGAGCATCCAGTGTTTTGAACCATGCATCTGATAGGATGGCTATCTTTTCGTCACTTAGTTGCATTTTTTTCCTGGAGCCTTGATCTATTCTTTTTCATTTGGGCCATTTTTTGTCTCTGCACACCTGTTACAGAGTATGCAGCAGAGCCTTAGGTGTTTACCAGGGCAGGGTAATCCACATTGCTGAGTTGTGGCACTGTCTGTGGGGGAGGGGTCCGAGAGGGAATAATGCCACTTGCTCCTGCCAGTGGCTCTTGGCTGGCTTAGTCACTTCCTCTGCTACCCACCTGCAAATTGGTCCCTTCCAGTGCTGACTCCCAGGTGGGTGGGTTTGTGTACGTTCCAAGACTCCATGGGTCTCTCCAATGAACTCTTTTGTGAGGCTGGGAGTTTTTCCTGCTGCCTCAAGCCCCACCGATTTTTTCAGTCAGAAGTTTTGAGGCTTTCTTTCCCCACGCTGAAACCCTGGGTTGCGAGGTCTGTCTCATTCCCCAGTTGTTCCTTCCTGTTTATCTGCACGCGAATGTGAGACTGCCCATTCTGCCAGCTGCTGCCTTGCCACGCGTCCTCTCAGCCCAGCTGCCCATCTCTGCCCCTCCTACCCGTCTGGATGAATGTTTCTTCTTTAACTGCTTGGTTGTTGGACTTCTATACAGTTCGATTTGCTGGCAGTTCTGGTTGTTTTTTGTTTTTAAATTCATTGTCCTTCTTTTGGTTGTTCCAGGAGGTACAATCTATCTACCTACACCTACCTCTTGGCCAGAAGTCCTGACTGGAAAAACCTTTGTGGTCTTAATAGAAATGTAAATGATGCCAAAAGGCTACAGCAGTTACAACATTTCCATAAACGGAAGGCACTATATATAGATATGAAATAATGAGCAGAAGGGTAAGCAAAGTAAGAACTGAAAGGACGGTGGCTTTGTAATTTTTAAAGTGGTAACACCAACTCTCAAACTTCATCCAAACTATGAGTTTTTACTTGATAGGCAACATTTATTAAGCAGCAGCTATCAAGGAGGTTGTTACATATTTTTATATACATTATTTCAATATATTACATATTATCTCAATATATCCAGTCTTCACAATTCTATTTTCTCTTCTCTTCAAAAATAAATTCTGGGAAGTTAACATGTCCTAACTGTTGCTTACAGTGAAATCCAGGACTGTCAGGGTTCAAGGCTAGAGTCACCATAAGCCCTAGTTTTACCTGTTTGTTGCTTCAGCATTATGATTACCAGAACCTTCGTTCTCTCAAAAGTACCCAGACAGGGATGTAATTATACACTGTTACCAAGGTACATAGGCAGCATAACCCTACAGCACATTCTATGCTTTGTACCACAGCCTGAGGGCAACACCTTCACTATATTGCAAGTACATGCCACTGCCAATAAACTAGAAAAAAAGGCATGGATGGTATACCTCCCCCTCCCCCAACACACACAAAAATCCCACTATTAGGGGAAAAAAGCAAGTAAATGTAAATGTTTAATTATAGTGAGTTTATATTTTATGCAGAACAGTATACTATAGTAATGTCTATGTGAACAAATGCCTCAGATATACATTTACATATAAAATAAAAGCCTCTCTTTCATGAGTATGAATAACAACGAGGGAAAAAATTACTTAATACAAGGAAGACAGGTAAACAAACTTCATAATAATAATACTTTCTCAATTTCCAAGCACTCAGCTCCCAGGTCTCTTTTTAGCAAAGGATGCATTCCTCCCCCACTCCCACACCCTTCCATATATAAATTATTATAATCAACTAACTAGTACAAGAAAAAGTGGAGTCTCACCACCTGCCTTCTAAAGAATAAAACATTTGCTCTGAATACTACCCCAATGAATCAATTCTTTTGGTTTTTAGTCTTCTAATATATGTCCATAGTAAAGAAATACCAGCTAATCTCACATTTCATGATCCAAGTGTACTCGTGGATTTTGCAGTTCTTCCTAGTCTGCAACAAATGATTAAAATGGTAACCTCTGTGCCCTAAATTAAAAAGTTGAAGTAGAAAAACAGCATATGGAAATTTAACAAAAAAGTTTAAAGCGCTGCTCATATGGAGAAATTTTTTTCATGCAAAGGACTGTGAAATCCCATGTGTCAATTTTATTATAGACAGTATTCTCTAATAGTCTTTTCGGCTACTGTAAAATGACATCTAAACAAAAAATACTAGAAGCTGAGGTACAGAGCAAGGAGCTGCAATGATTTGTAAAAATTGGGTTGTCTAAAAATACTGCAAAACTTAGTATGTAGATATTCAATCTGCTAGATAACAATAACCCAATTAGCTGACTTAAATGACTAGCACAAGACTCTTTCATGAACAGAATTTATTAAGTCTATTGTAAAGGCCATACCCAGATAGCTCAATGGGGTTAGAGCAGGGGTGTCAAACTCAATTTCACCAGGGGTCGGGGGGCCACATCAGCCTCATGGTTCCCTTCAAAGGGCCAAATGTAATTTTAGGGCTGTATAAATGTAACTACTCCTTAATTAGGGGCAAGGAGCTCAGTGCTGCCACCAGGTAGAAACAAGGTTCCAGGCTGGAAGAAAGAACAAGGTGGAGAGCCAGATTCAGCCCTCAGGCCTTGTGTTCGCCACCTGTGGGTTAGAGAGTCATACCAATATGCCAAGGTTGCAGGTTTGATCCTGGGTCAGAGTACATATAAGAAGCAACCAATGAATGCATAAATTAAGTGGAACAACAAAACCAATGTTTCTCTCTAAAATCAATAAATTAAAAAAGTTTGTTGTAGCTAAAAATGGACATTTCTAGATCAAGCTATACTTAACCGTGTTTTACTCATACATTTAAAAAATCCCTACAAGCTACACTTGAATTCTTGTAGAATACAATTTTGCAACTTGAATGCACATGTTCTTAACTCTTAACTACTAGAAAGACTTGCAGGCATCTTGTACATTTAAAATAAATGAGTTCTTAAGGTAGCACTAATATCTATCAACTGTATTATTCTGCACATTTATGTAGCTTAGGACAAAATTTCAAATTTCAGAAAGGAAAGTATGATAATAGAGACAGAAGAAATGCATGATGCTGTAGAATGATAACAAGGCAAACAAAAAATTTAAATGTCAATGCTACATAAACCAAAGGCTGCCAGAAGACTCGTATTTAAAAATAACTACAAAAGGGATGCTTCCAGTGTGGAAATATGGCCCTCGCCGTTCAAGACACATGTGTGAGTGTGGGATGGGGTGGGGGGAGGTGGTGGGAGGGGATGGAGTGGAATCACTAAAATAGAAGATGTACATCGTAGCCAGGGCTATAGCACTGACGCTGGAAGATGAGGATAAAGACACTGCCGACATTGGAGGTTCTATAGCAGGGATGTCAAACTCATTGTGACATCAGCCTTGGCCACACCCGGGGCCACATCAGCCTTGCGGTTGCCTCCAAAGGGCAGAATGGAGAGCACATCGCCCCTGCTTAAGGAGTAGTTACATTTTACACAGTCCTAAAATTACATTCAGCCCTTTGAAGGCAACCACGAGGCTGATGTGGCCCTTAGTGAAAATGAGTTTGACACCCTTGTTCTATAGGATGGTGTGACTTGGAAGAGGGTCACTTTTCTTCTGATAATTAAGGAACAGAAGGTGATAATGAAGATGAAGTTGAATTCTAACAAAAATGCTGCATAAGCTAGTGCTGGACCTAATGCAGGCTGGGCAGGCTTGGGGCTAATGTCCTTAACAAAAAAAACTCCTAAAAGTAAACCTACTCTTCTGGTCAAAACAAAGAGCTGGAAAGGGGGGGCGGGGGGAGTTAAAGCAGAAGAGACTACAGAAAAAAAGAGAATAGTTTGATAAGAAGCAGGAAGGTGAAATGATGTGCAGAGCCAAGCCAAATGTTGTCAAAGACAAATAGAGAGGAATCATCAGAGAACTGCAATGATGGATGTTGTACAATCATTCAGTGTTCGTCAGAAACATCAAAAGAATGTTGATGAAAAGGTTAAAGTAGATAAGCAGCTCTATTAGAAAGCATGCCAAGTTGATTATCAACTGTTTTCAAGAAAGATTTCATCAGTGTTCTGAGAGGTATGCATGCAAGGACAAACTAGAAAAGTTCAGTAAGAAAGAACTCAAAAACCAAAGGAGAGAGCCCACAATCACTGCTGGTAGGAATGTGAAGTGCTACAGCAACTATGAAAAACAGTATGGAGACTCCACAAAAAATTAGGAAGAGGGTGACCAAATAATCCAGCAAACCCTCTTCTGGATATCACCCCCAAAACTTTTAAAACATTTACTCACAAAAATACATCCACCTCTATGTTCACTGCAGCATTATTTATGATGGCCCAAGACATGGAAATAAGTGAAACGTCCTTCAACAGATGATCAGATAAAAAAGATGTGGTACATATATACAACAGAATACTACTCAACCGTAAGAAAAAATGAAAGACTACCATTTGTACCAACACAAATGGATCTTGAAAAAATCATGCTAAGCGAAATACATCAGATACAAAAAGTGAAGAACCACAAGATTTCATTCAAATGAGGAATATAAAACTGAAAGCAACAAATGAAAAAAACAAGAAAAACCAAAACTCAAACACAGACAACAATATGGTGGTTACCAGAGTGAAGGGGGTTGGGGGTTAGTAAAGGTAAAGGGGGTCAAATATATAATGACGGAAAATTCAACTTTGGGTGGCAGACACACGATGGAATACACAGATGAAGTGTCACAGAATTGTATTTTTGAAACCTATAATTTTATTAACTAATGTCACCACAATAAATTTATTATGAAAGAGAAGGTATTGGCAGTAGCCCAGGATGGACAAGCCTATGTGATTTTATGATATGAACATCCATGAAAGACTGGGACAAAGAAAAGTGATGGACCAGATAACAGCAGACAAGGATCTAGAAAATGACACAACGCTATATAGGAAACACAATGTAAATCACTTTATTTTTTCCTAGAAAAATACTTCATGCTCTGAAAGTTGGAGAATTTTAAAGATACGATTTTAAAAAAGACTTTTACTATACCAACTTTGATGTTTCCCCCTTCACATAAACTTGCTAAAATTATTTTGCAAAGTTTTCATATGCATTTTGCCACGATTATTACAAATTTACATATTGGTCATGAATATTCATGTTTTGTCTCAGTGTTAACAACATTACCAACGTTTCCAGAAATGCACTATTTTAATTAAAATGAATTCCTTGAAGTTAAAAAAAATGAAAATTAAGGTTTTTTAAATAAAAAATAACTGTAAAGATTATATAAGTTGAACATTATACAAAAATAAAAAGTACTCCAAAATATATCAATCAATAATGCCCTGGCCGGGTGGTTCAGTTAGTTGGTTGGAGCGTTATCTGGTACACCAAAAGGTTGTGGGTTTAATCCCCATTGGGGAACATACAGGAGGCAAAAAAATTTATTAATATTTCTCTCTCTAAAATAAACACATCCTCGGGTAAAAATAACAATATAGATTAATAACATTAGGACAAACATTTACAGTGCACGAAATTATACTGGTTCCAGTAACATGGTAATTTCTATTTCAATTACTCTTTAAAGCTTTATAATTATAATTTGAAAGACAGATATTTTAATGAACTCAATTATTGCCTCTAAGTTTACTTCTTTAAAAATTTTGAAAAGCATAAGCAAAACTTAATATTAAATGTTAGTTTACAAATCAATTTTACATGTCAGAGTTATACAAATAAGCAGCTGAATTGTTCCTAAAATTCTGTTAAAGTTCTATGACATTAAAAGTTAAAGGTTAAAATTTTTATGTAAACTATAGTTTTAGGGAAAAGAAGTTATCTTTTTATACTCCAAATATTTAAATCACCTTTCAAAAGAAATTAACCTATATTTCTTTAAAAAGTTAGAAAAATGAACAAAAAAAAAAAAGACAAAAAGCTCTACCTAAAAATAAAGTTAGCCCTGGCTGGTGTAGCCCAGTGGATTGAGTGTCAGCCTGGGAACCAAAAGGTCACAAGTTCAATTTCCAGTCAGGGCACATGCCTAGATTATGGTCACATCCCCAGTAGGGGGTATGCGAGAGGCAACTGATTGTTTCTCTTGCACATCGATGTTTCTCTCCCTCTCTTTTTCCCTTCCTTCCCCTCTCTCAAAAAATAAAAAATCTTTTAAAAAATAAAAAGTTAGAAAAACAGGTAGTCATTGTTTCAGTGTCTCCAGGTTTACAGAGTAGGTCATATCCTTCTACTTAGCTTAAGTTAATGAACTATCAAGGTTCTAAATGTAAAAAGAGCTACATAAACTTTTCCATAGTTATCTCTTTAATTCAGAAAATTCACTAAGTTTTTGCTTTCTTGAAAGAAATTGTCAGGACACTGCTATTAGTTTATATTAATAAATAGAAGAATACAGACACACACCAAAAGATACAACCAAAAGGTAATATAAATTATGGTGTTCATGATACAGGCATAAAAATGTGATGTTTGGGAAAATATTTTAAAATGCTAATGTAAATGTGAGACAAAAAGATGATTACAGAAATGTATAAAAATGAGCACCTTTACTTTGGGGGGAGAGGACACATTTTACTTTTAGTTTAAGATGTCCTAAATATACTGTGATCCGTCCAATAAAATATTATTCTATGCTAAAAATGGTTTTCATGCTCTGAAAAGACACAGAGGCCCTGACTTTTGTGGCTCAGTGGATTACGCATCCTCCCTTAAACTGAAAGATGGCCAGTTCAATTCCTGGTCAGGCACAGGCCAGACCCCTAGTTGGGGGCATGCAAAGGGCAACAAATCAATGTTCCTCTCTCTAAAAATAAATAATAAAATCTTCTTTTTAATAAAAAAGACACAGAGGACCCTTAAATGCACATTCCTAAATAAAAGAAGACAATCTGAAAAGGCTATATACTATATGATTCCAACTATATGACATTCTGGAAAAGACAAAACTATGAAGACAGTAAAAAGATTAGTGGTTGCCAGAGGCTAGGAGGGATGTATCAGCAGAGGACGGAGGAACTGTAGGCAGTGAAACTACTCTGCACATACTCTACTCTGCATGATAAATGCATGCCATTATACACTTGTCCAAATTCACAGAATGTACAAAAGTAAATCCTAATGTACACTATTGACTTGGGGTTATGACGATGTGTTGATGTAGGTTCATCCAGCGTTAACGAATATACCACTTTGGTGTTGATATTGAGAGTGGGGAGGCTGCGTGTGTGTGGTGGGGGGTGCAGAAGGTATACAGGAAAGTACCCTCTGCACCTTCCTCTCAATTTTGCAGTAAAACCTGATCTAAAAAATAAAGTCTATTTGAAAGGAAAAGGCAAAGGCACAAAGACGAATACAGTGAGAAAAAAATAATCCACAATAGGTAAAGCAATAACCTACCATAGGACACCTAGTTGTTGAAATGACTGATAATTTTTATTTTCTACATACCAACCTAAATGTTTCAAATTTATTATAAGAAAATTACTCTGAAGCCCAAATATATATATTTGGGTCTATTTCTAGACTGCTTAGTCTGTTCAGTGATCTGTCAGTGCCCATGCACCAGCATTACATTTTTAAAAGTTATGGTACTTAGGCTCAGTAAATGTTTTTTCTCATTGAAGAGCAAGTTCCCCATTGCCCCTTTGAACTCCCTTTCTGGATATTCACTGCCGATTCTCATTTATTTATTCTTTCAAATAAACTTCACAATGATTTTATAAAGCAGGGGCCTGCAAACTTTTTCTATAAGAGTAAATATTTTAGGCTGTTGTTCTAACACTTATTCTTCTGTTTTATAACGTTTTACACAAAAGTAGCCTTAAGGTAGGTTTGTGGAATGCAACATAAAGGTCCCTATCCACTTGCAAAGAGTTTGGCATTTTGATGCAGTTTGTACTGAATTTAGGTAATTCAAGAAAAAAAAGTAACATCTCTCCAAAATAAATCATTTTCAAAACCAATTTATATTCTGCATGTATTAAAATCCTCCAATTTATTTCTAGGTAAAGTTGTATAGCTTTTATTTATGAATCCTGCAAATTACTTGTTAAATATACGAGTGTAATTCCTGGGCACATGAGGGCACTAGCACCTGGATGCATGAATGCCTCAAACTGCTTGCTAAATTTTCTATTCTTGGACAACTTCTGCTCAAGGTGGAGACATAGTTGAACATGGCTTGCCTCCTCACACAATCACATGAAAATTACAACTAAAATACAGAACAACCATCACTCAGAACTGGCAGAAATCAAGTTGAATGGAGGTCTGACAACTATGGAATTAAAGAAACCATACCCATCCAGACTGGCAGGAGGGGCAGAGACACCAAAAGGGCTGAATCCACATCCACGTATGTGGATAAAAATTCAGGAGGGATATCCTGGGAGTGAGGAGTCCTAGCCCCACACCAAGCACCCCAGCCCAGGGTTCCAGTTCCAGTCCCCACAACTTCTGGCTGCAAAAACCAGCAAGGGACTGAGTCGGTAGAAGACACGTCTAGAGTCCCAAGCAATTCCATAATTAAAGAACCCACACACGGACTCACACTCTTTCCCTCTGAGCTCCAGCACTGGGATAGCAGCTTGAAAGGCACCACTGATGAAAAGCACAGAAGAAAGTGAACTAACTGTCTGGCACCAGGGTAAGAGCTGGGGGACAGCTTTATTCCAGACAGAGAAGTGGGCAGACGCCACTGTCCCTTTCCTGAACCCTCTCACCACAGGGCCACAAAGCCAGCACACTGCTGCCATATCTGAGGCTCCATCAACCTAAGACTGTTTGCCCTGCCCTGGAGAAACTCAGCCCCACCCAACTAATAGGCCCACCTGGATGCTGTTTCCACGTAGAATAGCTGGTCTTGGCTCTTGCTTCACAACTTCCTAAATCCTCCCAAAAAGCAAAAGCCAGCCTTAGTGAGCCTCTAGCCCTGGTACTTCCTGCTAAGTGGCCCCAGGCCTGGCACTAGTAGCAGCCAGCTTAGATTCACAACTTGGCTTCCCCTGAAAATCTCCAGACCCAGCACAAGTAGCAGTCATGTCAAATTGCTCTGGCAGGGTGGTCCTACATAAAACACAAGCAGGGGCTGACCTTGGCTTGCACCACCCAGGAAACCCCAGAACCTACATATCCAGTGGACAGCTACAGACCACATCAGTGTACCATCACCCTGCCCTTGCACAGCTATTCCTCCATGAAGGGTAGAGGTTGGTGGTCAGTAGTCACAGCCAGTCCTTGCAGCTGACTGGCCTAGGTAAATCCTTCCTATTGATCTGTCAATAGCAATCAAGGCTCAATTACAAGAGGAGGGTGTACTCAGCCCACATGAAGGGCACACCTCCAGTACCCAGCTTGGGTAATAGGAGAGACTGTGCCACTGGACCCTACAGGACACCTACTACATTAGGCCACACTACCAAGACAGGGAGTCATAGCAGCTCTACCTAATACACAGAAACAAACACAGGGAGGTTGCCAAAATGAGGAGACAAAGAAACATGGCCCAAATGAAAGAACAGACTGAAACTTCAGAAAAAAAGCTATATGAAATGGAAATAAGCAATCTATCAGATTAAGAGTTCAAAAGTGTTTATAAAGGTGCTCAAAGAACTTAGTGAGAACCTCAACAATATAAAAAAGATCCAGTCAGAAATGAAGGATACACTAATTACAGAACAATTTCCAGGGAAACAGCAGTGGAGTAGATGAGGCCAAGAATCAAATCAATGATTTGCAAGATAAGGGTGCCAGAGGAGAACAGAAAGAGCAAGAAATTGGAAATCTACTTGAAAAAATAATGAAAGAAAACATCCCTAATTTGGTGAAGGAAATAAGACATACAAGTCCACGAAGCACAGAAATCCCAAACAAGATGGATGCAAAGAGACCCACTCCATGACGTATCATAACTAAAATGCCAAAGGTTAAAGATAAAGAGAGAACTTTAAAAGCAGCAAGAGAAAACCAGTTAGTTACCTACAGGGGAATTCCCATAAGACTGACAGCTGATTTTTCAAAAGAAACTTTGCAGGCTACTTGGATTGGCAAGAAATATTCAAAGTCATGAAGAGCAGGGACATATAGCAAAGACTGCTCTATCTAGCAAAGCTACCATTTAGAACTGAAGGGCAGAAAAATGGCTTACCAGACAAGAAAAAACTAAAGGAGTTTATCATCATCAAGCCATTATATGAAAGGTTAAAGGGACTTATTTAAGTAAAAGATCCATACTATACACAATAAAACGACAATAAATACATATAATTGAGCTGTTGAATCTATCAACAATTGAATCTATAAAATAAACTAAGATTACAGAAAGAACAGAGAATGAATCATGGATACAGAGAGTGGTTTTGGATGGTTGCCAAATGGGAAGGTGGTGTGGGGTAAATGAGTGAAGGGATGAGGGGATTAAAAAGTACAAATAGGTAGTTACAGAATATCTATGGAGATGTAAAGTACAGTATAGGAAAAGGAGTAGCCAAAGAACCATATGCAAGACCCATGGACATGAATGATGTGGGGACTGCCGAAGGGAGTGGGGAGTGCTGGGGGCGGGGGGCAAACAGGGAAAAATTGGGACAACTGTAAAAGTGTAATCAATAAAATATTAAAAAAAGAAATAAATTTGCCATTCCTAGCACTTTTCGTCTAGTTATAGAAAAAATGTTATGCTGTATTCTATACCAGAATGCAACATTAAGTTACTTCTAAAATGTCATAATGTGCCCTGGCTGGTGTGGCTCACTGGATTGAGTGCTGCAGTGTGAACCAAAAGGTTGCCGGTTTGATTCCCAGTCAGGGCACATGCCTGGGTTAGGGGCCAGGTCCCCAGCAGGGAGCATGTAAGAGGTAACCACAAGTTGATGTTTCTCTCCTTCTTTCTCCCTCCCTCCCCCTCGCTCCAAAAATAAATATTTTTTAAAAGAAAAAAATAATCTTTAGCATGGTATTTTAATTTTATTTTTTTGCTTACAGATTTAAAAAGCAGGGGGAAAAAGAGCTGGAAAGTAGATGGAAGACAAGTGGTAACTGATGAATGGGCACGGTTACATCCTTAAAGTGTTAAAAGCAGGTAACATCTTTAGAAGAAGGTAGAGAAGGAAGGGAGAGGATAATTAAAGAGAGCTGTTTATGAAATAACTAAATCCCTGACCCCCCCCACCCCTACTCCAAATCACTATGATTGCTGTCATATGGGTTTAAAAACAACAAGAAAATAAGCAACTTGGTGGGAACAAACAGCAGGAAAAAAATGCCTTTTAAAATATGTATATATATATATATATATATATATATCCTTAACAGAGTTAAAATTTTGTATGCATACAACAATGACAGGAAGCTATAAAAGTGAACATTCAGGAGATGAAAGAGAGAAAGGGAGGATGGGAGGGAGAGGAACATGGGGAGGGAGGAAACACCTGAAAATTAGTCTTACCAGGAAGAAAGGGTTGAAAAATAAATGAAATTTCCCAGAAAATAAAGCAAAAGCAATGAGCAAGGTTTATTTTTATTTTTTTAAAGTCAGAGAACCAGTTTAGGAAACTGACTACCTGAATAACTGTTTCCAAAAGAAAAAAAGAGAGGAAAATAATAATGTCAGAAGTGATGAATATGAGTTGTTGCCATATTGAAAAAGTCCAATGAGTACTTAGCACAATGGACAAAAATACTCATACCAAAGCATGTCGCTGTGAAAAGGAGAGAAGGAAAGAGTCTACAAATTTCTGGGGAGTGGAGGAGAACTGGTCACATTAAAAAACAAAAATAAAAACAGCTATCAGAATAATTTCTGACTTATCAACAGCCACAACAGAAAATGGACATAGAACAATGACTTCAAATTCTGAAGAGAATTCTACACACTGCCAAACTACAGATAATACACTGCTTAAGATGCAAGGTCTCAAAAATCTTAAACCTTCATGTTATTCTCTAAAAACTACTGGAGGTGTGATCCACAAAAGTGAGTAAGAAACCAAGTAAAAGGAAGAAAACAGACACAGAAAGTGTAAAGGTACAACACAGAAGTCAGATGAGAGAAAATCAGGAGCACAGTAAGAGGAGATCCAAAAAAGGCAGGTGTGCACCAACCAGATACAGAGAGCAGAGGTACAGATTGGAGCAATGTGATTTAAGCTATCTTCCTTTGATAAGGCCAACACAACAAAGATGCCTATTATTCTACCCTTAAAAGAAGGAAAGACACTGGTTGTCTGACCCAAACTTTTATCTGTACTTAACCATGTGTTAACGAAGCTCCCTTTCTTTCTTGGTGTCTTCCTGGAACAGCTAAGAATTTAACACGAGAAGAGTTCAGCTTTAACATAACTCTTAAAACAAGATACAAAGAGCAGCCCATTACCACAAGCTATCATAACTAAAGGTTCTTTACCTGGCCCACAAGAGAGCCCCATCAGATAAGTGTAGAGTCTTGTGTTTCTCAGAACATGTTCATGATCTTGCCCACTGGTTTCCCCAAGAGATGCTCTAGTAGAAATTCCAGGAAGCTCGAGCTAAACTATAACCTAGAAAAGGTGTTCAGCTTATCTTCTTTTGGGAACTTCATCTAACAGTAGTAATACCAACCTTCCTTACATATCCAAGTTTTTAGTTTTTCAAAACTAAAGCACATAGGCCCTGGCTAGTATAGCTCAGCGAATTAAGCACAGGCCTGTGAAGCAGAGTCACCGGTTCGATTCCCAGTCAGAGCACATACCTGGGTTGCAGGCAAGGTCCCCAGTAGGGGACACATGAGAGGCAACCACACATTGATGTTTCTCTCCCACTTTCTCCTTCCCGTCCCCCCTCTCTAATAATAAATAAATAAAATATTTTTTAAAAAAACTAAAGCACATAGCTAAAAGAGATATATACTGGAGATTAAACTTGGAAGAAAACTATATTACTTAAAAATTCAAGGGACTGAATAACACAAAAGTCAGGATGGAGGAGCAAAGAAATATGAATGTGACTGTGGATACATGGGTCTTCAGTCTATTTTTCTAAAACTTAGGCATATATGCATTTTATATTTTTCTACATATAAAAGTTCACAATTGCAAAGGGGAGGAGCTTTAAAAAATGGAAGTCTGATATCCAGCTATAGTCACAAGTGTTTTGACAGAAGAGTTTTTAAATTTTCAATTTTGTTGCCAAAATATTTAACTTATAGATTTACTACCTCAAGTATAGAATGGTAGAGGTAAAAAGGTTATTGGAAAGAGCACTGAAATAACCTAAACGTCAACCAACATAAAAATAATTATGTTCAAGAACTGTGTAATACATACGCATCAGAAAAAAAGTGAAAGCTTTGTGTGTCGATATGCAATACCCTAAACAACACATTATTAGGTGAAAAACATAATGTGCCAGAATAGGGTATATAGTTGACTATCATTTCATTAAAGAATATACATATTTGATTGTAAATATACAAATCTCTACAAAAACATAAAAAATGACAATGCTAGTTACCTCTAGAGGTGATCAAACTTGATGGGATCAGTTGAGGAGATTTCACCATATACTTTTTTGCACAAATTTCAAATTTTTCTAACATAATCATACTGAAGCCCAAAGATACTTGAGTCTACTTCTGAACTGCTCAGTCTATTCCAGTGGTCTGTCAGTCCCCACATGCACTAATATTCATTTTTAAGTTACTTTTGTTCAGTACTGTTTTTTCTCATTGTAGAGTAAGTTACCCACTGCACTTTTCCTTTTCAGAAATGTACTGCCAATTCTCATTTGAGAATTGAGTTTTGAGCAATGCAAAGTACTGCCTATTCATGTATTTTTTAGATAGCAAAAAACAAAACAAAACAAAACCATAGGACAATTTTAATTCCATACAAGACCAAATAATTATCTTTGAAAGTGTAAAATATAGACAGACGTTTTCCTAGGATAAAATTAAACAACTTATCAAACCAAATTGGTCATATTCAGTTGTACAAAATTAAGCCAAATGCACTACACATTTGTATACATAAGGATTTTTCTAGATTCTAGAGCTATGTTTGTTGTCCAATTTTGTGGCCACTAGCTACATATAGAATTAAATTTCAAGTAATTAAAATTATATTTAAATTAACTAAAGTTTAAAATTTATTTCCTTGGTCGGACTAGTCACGTTTCAAGTGCTCAGTACCCACGTTGAATAACACATATATATATAGCATTCCCAGCATCACAGAAAGTTAACTTGGATAGCCCTTCTCTAGAAGAATCCTCAAAAAAAAGATTAACAGAGGATTCTCTGAGGAGAGGACTAGATGACTAAAGATAGGAAGGAGATAGATTTTTCACAATAGTAAGATAAAACTTAGCTTGTGCCAGTATCCTTAATGTTTTGTGTTAACTCACTTAATCCTTAATCCTTACTGTATGCTTAAATAAACCTGAACTCCTTTGTAATCTTAAGTATTTTATTTGATGCATTTTAAAAACATTATTCTAAGAATAGGGCCATAGCCCTCACCAGATTGCTAAAGAGATCCATTTAAATTTTAGACCATGAGCATTTATTACTAATTCAAAAAAAGGAACAAAAAAAAAAGAGCTAAATACCATTAAATACAAACCAAAAATCCAAGAGATTTTACAGTCCCAAGCAGTATTTTAAAAAATAAAGTTTACAATTTTAAATGAAAAAAAGTATCACTCCTCCCCCCACTATGCCAATGCCCATAAATCATCTGGTATGCCCTTTCAGATGATTTTATATTTAATTTATTTCTGTATAATGATGATGTATGCACTGATTTTTACACTTACTGTAGAAGAAGTTTTACTAAAGATAAAGAATTGAACTTTTTAGTTTAGGTTGAATTTTTTTGAATAGAATAGTAATAAAACTTGAAGCCAGGACCTGGTTCTAAATTCTAGCTCTCTTACTTGAGGGACTATGGGGCCTTGACAGAAATTTTTGAAAAATCATCGAAATATGAATTTCTCACCTATAAAAAGTATTCATCCTAAAATATTAAGAAGCTTAGGAAGGAAACTACAAGAAAGATGTTTTATCTTTCCAATAAAGTATCAAATTTTCTTGCCTTAATTAATAAGGATTAGAACTAATTTCCATATAGCATTTCATAGTATCAAGTTTAAAAGACAACTAAAAACATGCAAAAGTATATTTTGCTTTTAAGAATACTGTAAAGTCATAAGTTTCAGAGAAATCTTGTGGTTTTATTACTACCTTCCCCAAACAATTCAGTTTTTTATAATCTCAAATTTTAAAAAATATACTGTTTTCACTAGCAAAGTATTTTAACTGGCAATCACCAATCACTTGAAGTGACATGATCCAGAACTCAAACGAGAAACTGGAGATGGAAAATGACAGTTCACTTTCTTAAGAAAGCCACCCATAAAGTTCTGGATCAGTTACTACAATATGACTAGTATAACTAACTACTTGTTTACTCCTCAGATGTAGACACCAAGGTGCTATTTATTTCCTTATGATTCTGTACTTAATTATCAAACATTATAGTAGCCTGAAAACAAACGTCCACAAATTTTTCTCTTATAGCTGTAGCAAAATATCTAGTTAAGTCATCAAATTAATCTCCCCAAGTTGCACAAGGAAAGCACATTACATGCCTGTTGGAAAAAGTATTATGGTTAAGAACTCATCTTCTGGAACTTAGCTGCTTTAGCTTGAACTCCACCCCACCACTTACCAGCTGTGTGATCTTGGACAAGTTAGTCACACGAAGTTACTTAATCTCTCTGTGCCTTGGTTTCCTCATCTATAATAATAATACCTACCCTCACAGGGCTGCTTGTAAGGATTAAATTAATTAATGTATGGAAAGCATTTAGTGTGCTGCCTAACATACAGCAAATGGTATACTTTAGCTATTATTAAGAAACAAAGACCTGCCTACATTAAAAACAGAGCCCGGGCTGATATGGCTCAGTGGATTGAGCACCAGCCTGTGGGCCAAAGGGGTTACCAGATCGATTCCCAGTCAGGGCACAGGCCTGGGTTGCTGGCCAAGTCCCCAGTGGGGCACATGAGAAGCAACCACACACTGATGTTTCTCTCCCTTCCCCTCTAAAAATAAATCAATAAAATCTTTTTTAAAAATAGATATAACAGATCATGTTTAAAAGGTTATTTTCATTAAGTCAGTTGCTGGAAATCCAATGCTGGTTAGATTTGTCATAATTCCACATAAACTTACTGAACACAGAGTGAATGACCAAAGTATACCTTCCCATTGTTTCTGTGAAATAATGTATCAAAAGTTTCAACCGGCAAAAAAATCTTATTTTTCTGACCACATTCTCAGCTTCTAGAGATGACTCTTCAGTCCGTAAGAGACAAAAGTGATTCTTTTTTTCCAGACACAAATAGGAACTTTTGAAGAACACTAGTGATTTTTATGGTAGAGTTAGAAGTAGGAAGAGTGTCTGAGATTGGTGGATCATAAGCTTTGCATTTTTTGCTAATGGCCAAAGATTCGAAATTAAAAGGCAGCTATGTGAATTTCCTACCAAAGGAAGGAAAAAATACATATACTATGTATGGATGGTCACACCTGCATGGAACACATTCATGGAGTTATGAACTTTATCTAGTTCTTCGCAACTGACAGACTGTCATCTCAGAATACTGCATTAAAACATCAAAATCACTATGAGACATCTTATTTCCAATTTTCAGCTAGACATAGAATTTTCCATCTTCAAGGTCACACAGATATTAAAACTAGATTATAAACCATGTTTACTTACACCTCTCTGAATAAACTCTGTAACAAAGGTAGAGCAAATCACAGGTACCTGAAGAGCCAGAAAACTTCCAGTAGTAGCAAGGAAAAGTAGAAATTACCATTGCTAGAAGAACTATTTCACAGGTTCCTTGGTATGTCCAGAACTACTGGTACTTCTCTATATTCTTAACCATATATAAATTAGACAACTTCATTTTTAAAAATTTGCCTAAAGTTTCTGTCCAAATTGGATTAAGTTTACATAATTGATTTTACACATTATTCTCTGCAACTTCAGTGTTAAACTGTGTCTATTTCTAAACTCAATTCTTCTATGTCAAAAATTATGTACACTAGTAATTCAAAGTATAAAATGAAGTGAAACTTGGAATATAAACATTAAAACCATTTAGCTGCTTTATGAATGAATTTTGATACATTGGGTTCTTTCATTAATATAAGAACACACATTAATTTGCAAGATATACTTGTTAATCAATGGTCTTTGGTTAACAAAAAAACACAATTATATAACAACATATTTCTCAATATGTACTTAAGCTCTATTTACTTTTAATAAATGAACTCTTTGCAATACAAAACATGTTTCTAAAGGATAAAAAAGGAAACAGATGAGCTAACCAAGTTGATTGTACTTCTGAAATGAATATACAGTTTAAAAAATTCAGGACATGGTGTAAAAATCAAGTGATATATATATATATATATATATATATATATATATATATATAGCTTCAGTTTAACTAGAAAAAAAATTAATACCTTACCTTGAAAAGAACTACAAGTAAGAAACAAAAAACCCCCACCCTCTGCCCAATAATAAAGAATACAGAATGAAGATAAAGCTGCAAAGAAACATGACCCGCTGGAGACAAGATGGCTGGGGAAACTGCCCTGCCATCTTCACCAACTAATATTAAGTCTAATTTTGATCCAGCTGCAATTCAAATGCCAACAGAATAACAGGAGAGTACTGTTTACCCCAATGTTCAAAATTTTGCCATATTACCTGTAAAGAGGGAAAATGCTTCCTTTCCTTTGCCCTATCAAGTTTCTCAACAAATTTAATATAACTGAACTCATCTCACTTAATATCAAATTGAAATGACTGACATTTTATGTAATTTACAAAGATAAAAAGTCCCCAAGTGCCCATGAAAGGTGGGACAAGCAGGAAAAAACCATGCTCTTTAAGTGCTTGTTATGCCCAGCAGAAAAGCAATAAGGAAACTCACAAGCTAGCCCTAATAGCAGTGAACAAACATGCTTTTTGTAGGCTTCAGTGGGGATATCAAAATTCCAACCAATACTAATCAGTTGCTTTTTAAAAAACTCACTATTTAAAGTTGACAAAAAGAATTCTAAATAACCTCTGGACAAGGGCACATTAGAAGTGCCAAAAAATCTGCATTTTCACTAAAAATAAACATTCCAATACTATTTTATATACATCCTCAAACTACTACAGTTTCAATCTGGCTTTCCACCTTCACACACTTTAGGTTTTTAGGTTCCCTACTCCCCAAAATCAAACGCAGTATCCAAATCATCCTGGTACAGCACTAGAACAAATACTATACTGTATCACTGACTGGAATTAAGCTCATTAAACGTTTACATTAAACAAGGTATAAATCACATCTTGTGTAACTTCGTCGGTACAACGTTCTAAACATATCTGGGTCAATAAATATTTACTGGCTCAAAATAGTCCTTCAACACTTTGTAGTTCTGTACTGTTAACAAAACCCCATCACTTTGCAAAATCTAAAGGATCTAAATGTTACCGAAACTTCACATTATACATTACTGTTTAGATTTAGCCTTGCCCCTATCGCCAGCTGTGCTGTTTTCTAATAACACTGGTACAGCGGGTAGGAGAGCAGATCCAGTCAAAAGTGAACACCAGAACCCATTATAAGGGTGTTAAGTTAAAACTTTACATACTTATTCTAAGTCCTTACCTATGTAACATTAATACCTTCAAGTCAGTTAATTGTATCAGCAACTTAAAAGACATGTTTGTAGTCAATATAATTTCCAGAAATAAAAATGAAACCTGATACTAATAAAATAACAAACAGAAAAGTTGCCTTAAATAATGGCAACAAGAATAGCTTACATCAATGTAATTTTTAAAAAGCCCTTTATTTTATTCTACAGGCCTTTCCATTTAAAAAAACTACGGGACTAGTTTTTTAAATAGTTACAAAAGTCTTTTAAAACACAAAGCAAATTGGTAGATCATTACGAAAATCAAAAACTACTATTAAAGATATACAAAAACATTTGGCAGACTAGGTCTAGAACTGATTCAAGAGTGTCAAAGGTTTTCTGGTTGTTAATAAGCTCCATTACGCCTCTAAAACAGCAACATAAGCAAGCCTAGAAGTTTTAGTGAGCCAGTGCCAGCAAACCCAAACTATGACAAAGATACCCTCTCCTTTGGGCGGTAACTACAAACTTTCTGTTCTGGGATCAGCTTGCTTCAACTAAGTTTAAAATGGTGCCTAATTTGAGGAAAGCCTGCAGAATGGATAAAGAGAAAATAAATGGAAATACTTTAAAAGTTAAGTTCCTATTTCCAATAAAGTGTATCTTAGAAATGTTTTGGACAATAAAAACAAAAACAGGATCCAGACCCATTCGCATTCTCTGAGGCGTGCGCACTGCGCGGAACGGATGAATGAATGGAAGACAGGCGTGTGTGAAATGCACCAGGTCCGGCCGGCACCCAGACCCGCAGCAGCGATCTGTAGGCCTCGCTCCTCCCCCTTCCCTCCTCCATGACAGCCCTGTCTCAAGCGTGGAGGGGCGAGAACAAAGTGATCCCCCTCACCACCACCACCCTTCATCCTACTCAGAGATCCGTACCGCGAGACACAGGGTTCTCCTCCCCACCCCAAACCTTTCTCGCCTCCCCTGCCGCCAAACCCGGCAACTCTCCGGCGCGCTGGAGTAACATGCGCTAGTCCCCGTCGGCTCCCCACGGCGAGGTCGATGCTCTCCGCGCGTGCCGCCGCAGCAGTCCCGCCCAACCCACGCTCCGGCAACGCCAGCCCACCGGCTCTGGTCACCGAACTAAAGAAGACCCGCGCGCCCCGCGCCCGAGCCCCTGAGCTGGAGGGAGGGAGGAGGTAAAGACAACCCCGGGGCTCCCTCCTCCCTCTCATTCCAGGCCGGCACGCCGCCCACCCTCTTTGAGGCTCCCGGCGCCCAGTAGAACGCAGACCCGCGCCCTCCGATCCCGAATACAAACCCCACACCCCTAACCCGGGGCCAGGATCAACCTCCACCTACGTGGGCTACCTCGCGGCTCCGCAGGAGGCGCCCCGCCGCCCTTCACCCCCCCTCCTCTTTCCCAGCTCTTGGGCCCCCACCAGAACGTGTGCGCTACACGCCACCCGGGCCAGCCTCCGGGGTGCCCCAAGTTGCCCACGGGGAGGTCAGGCCCAAGAAGAGGGGGAGGGGGCGGCAAGGGGTAACGTACGCGCAGGGAACGCTGTCCCGCGGGGTCCCGCAGTCCGAAGGGAGACGGAGCGCGGGGACTGGTGGGGGTGGGGGCCAAAAGCAATACTCACCGGTTCCACAGTCGCCATCTTAGATCGATCTGATCACACAACCGCTCCTGAAAGGGGTGGGGGGGGTGAGAGGAAAAAATAGGATTCAAACCGGGTTGGCTAGTTAATGTCCACGTGACGGACGCGTCCGTTTGGCCTTAGCGGCGCCTGCGCCAAACTGTTGCTGCGTGGGTAGCGAGAGGCTTCTGGGAAGTGGAGTCTCTCGCTCTCTTTTTTTTAAGGGCAAAGAAATTTTTTTTAAAAAAAAAGGCTGGTCACGTGGTCTGTGGGTAAGGTTCGCGGTTCTCTGCCTGGCGGACACTTGCGTGCTGGTGGGTGGTTTTCAGTCCTCTGTTCTACCGCCTGGGTAGCTGCTGTCGCACTTACTGCCAGGCATGCCTACTGTGCCCTTTGTTGCCCTGTCCTCTCATCTTCCCGAGAAGGTTAGGAACTGCAGGCTCAGCACGCGCTATAAAGCTTCATTTGTTTAGTTGAGGTCGTAGGACAAGTCGCTGGTGTGTTTATTTAATTTTCTTTTGACTTCCCACCATTTTCTTTTAGTTTCAAAAAGAGGCCGCGGCGATGGAGAGTCGTTGTTTAAGCAATCAACCCTCCCCCGTCCCCCAGCTCCGCTAACGCTGGTGGTCACTCGCCATCACTGCGAAGGCGGGTGGGAGAACCGCCCACGGTACCCACTTGCCACAAGTTGGGGGAGGGGGAGTGCACCCGACAGCTTTTCCTGTCCCAAGTCCTGAGAGTAAGATCTCAGGGCTAAAGCTTGAGTGGAAGTAAAAATTATTTGTAAGTTCTGTCCTCTCTGTTCCACTATTCTGCTGTACAATGTGAACAGAAATAGCCTAAGTCCAGGTGCCAGCCAGGGAAGCCACTCGGGGCCCCGCTGACTAAGCCCTGGACCCGTCGTCAGGAGGCGTTAGGATGGGTCAACTATGACTCGACGTTGACTCATTCTCCTTAGGCGAGTGACTGAATCATTCAATGCCTCAGCCTTTTCATTTATGAACCACGGCTGATAACACGTTTACCTCACAAGGGTGTGCTTTGGTAATGATTGTAAACTGCCTTTGAAAATGCATCAGACTCTATAAGGGCTTCCTTGTGCCTTCCTAAGGATTACCTACTTCCCCTGCTGTTTTTGGTTTTTGCTTTTTTTTTTAACAACGCTTTGAAGTTTTCTGCTGTTTACTCTGTTTTATGATCAAGTACACCAGTGAAATTTTTAATGTTTCAAGACAGTCTTTTCTTTATAACTGTAGTTACCCTCAGTAGAAGGTTAAATCTTCAGGAAAATATTGTTATATTCACAACGCTGTCAATTTGTACTTTATACCTACGCCGGTATCTTATGTTTCCTTTCCCTTTAAGATAGCAAGGCAGTGTTATTCTGCACTTTCTAGTTATTAATACAACAAATACAGAATTCTAGTAGAGCACTGCTATAAGGTTCTAATGGGAAAGATATATAATTACTATTTTCCATGCTTCTTAGGAATGTAAGCACCAAACATCAGTATAATCAGGCTGCCTGTGACTGCCTGCTTATAGTGTTACTAATGTCCAGAGCTGTGTCATACTTATTATTGAGTACATAATGGTTGCTTGAGTTGACTAACACATAATTGAGGCGGTATAAGTACTCAAAACCATTTCCTGTTCATGTATTTTGATTTACCTTAATGTCAGATTGATGAAAGCTTTTATCCACTCTGCTTAGCTGTAGTAGGCTTAAAGTAGATGGAATTCTAAAAAATTAACCGATAAATGGATTTTTACTTACAGAGACTATAACTAGTAACTATTATAGTTACTTAAACTATCCAAAGTAATTACAATTGATTTCAGTGGTTTTTTTCTATTGGTTAAAAGTAGTATCTGTTAAAAGTAGTATTGGTTAAAACTAGTTCTTTGAGGAGATACCACAGATACACTGTTTTCATGATGCAGCTAAATAACAAAGTATTGAGGAGATTTCAGTACCTATTTGGGACTGAGAGCCAGTGGTTTTCTTACAACTTTTTAATGATAACTTTTATTTTACTAACTTTTCCCTTGATCTAAAAGACTTCCTACTTTTGTCAATCATCCTTGTACTTTTACAATAGCCATATTCTTTATAACTTCATTTATCTCTTTTTTGTATACATTTTATTGCGTGTATTTTTGGCACATTCCTATGTCTATGCCTGCTATCACTATCAGATTCTATTATGTCAAAGACTTGAGATTAGATTTATCTATGTTATGTAGTTGTTTTGTTTTGCCAATGTGAAATATGCAAAGCAGAAATTTTATATTTTTTCCTCTATCATTCTGCAAAAAATTACATTTGTTACCTTACTACCATATTTGTGCTTATACTTAAAGAAAAGAAAGAGTAATAACAAGATATATGAAATGGGCCCTGACTGGTGTGTCTCAATGCATTTAACCAGCCTGTGAACCAAAGGGTCGCCACTTGGATTCACAGGCTAGGGCACATGCCTGGATTGTTTGCCAGATCCCTGGTAAGGGTGTGCAGGAGGCAACCACACATTGATCTTTTTCTCCCTTTTTCTCCTTGCCTTCCCCTCTCTAAAAACAAATAAATAAAAATATGTTAAAGAAGTTAACAGAAGGAATTCTTTTAAAAAAAAGGCATATGAGGTGGGATATGTGGTATTGAAATACCATACTATTTTACTATTTTAAAATACTATTCTATCTGATCAAGTTATCTAGTTTAATATATAACTACTTATGAATCAGCATAATATCATAGTTAGTATTAATTATAACCCTGGAATAGTTGGTTATCATTTAGCATCTGTACTCTACAAAATATATTCAAACTGGTATGTTTTCAGTCTTCATAGATTTTACTCATGTTAAAAGGCTTTAAATAATTTGATAGAACACAAGTTAGTAGTTAGTCTTAACATGCATTCAATATTTACCTCTTTGTCATTGGAATTTTATGTACATTTTTTAGATAATTACAGTTGTATTCTGGACATTATTCTACCATGTCATATTATGTCTGCTGTGATCAAGCCCTCAAAAATATTACTGCTGCACTGTCTACAGTTTTTTTAAAAAGAGGCCTCAGAATTTTAGACATTCTGTTTAGATTTGATAGATGTTTTTCTTAATCTCTGTTCAGTACCAAGCAGCCATTTTTCTTTAAGTGAGTAGGTTTTGAGAGAAGATATGAAATTGCATAGTAAATGATCTTTAATACTGCAATGTTAGGTATTAACTTCAGATATAATGTAAAGCAACTTCTCATTAACACTAACATGGATTTTTTTAACTTGGTTCACTTTTTAAATTTGCTTACATGTACTTTATGCTCTATTTTTGTTGTTATTGTTACTACAGTGATATTTCTTTAGGAAAGACCTAAGATGATAGCTCCTAACAGGATAATTTTAAATTACAATTGTATAATTTAGTAGTATTTAAGAACATGAACTCTGATGTTAAACTATCTTGGTTATAATCCCAACTGTCCCACTTACTGTGTGACCATAGGCAGTCTCTTTAGTTCCATTTTTGTCGTAAATTAGATGGGCATAATAACAGTACTTATCTTACATGGTTAGTGTGAGAAATAAATGAGTTAATCCATGTAACATGCTCAGAATTATTCTTGTACATAGTAAGCACTCAATGTTAACTATAGTTCCAATGATATAATATTACGACATAAATTTCATATTTCTACTTTTTAGTATAGTGTAATATGCTTAAGAATTCTTTTAAGCTGAGAACCAACCCCAGCCCATTATGCCTAAGGATATGCCAGATCCCTGGTAAGGGTGTGCAATAAATGTTAATTTGCATTTAACATTTATTGATTTCTTGTAACATACCAAGTATTTTTCATATCAATTACTTCATTTGACCTTGATAACAATTATATGAATTAAACGTTGTCATCCCCATTTTATAGATAATGAAACAGACTCAGTAAAGTGAGGGGACATATGCAAGTCCACACAGCCAGTGGTGTGAGCTGGAATTTAAACCCAATTCTCTTAACTCCAAGATTCTTTCCCGAATATCATAGGTGCTTCCCTCTGATAGGTTTTTCCAAATGCCTTGCTCTTCAAAGGACTTTTAATACTAAGATCATTTATAGAACTGACACACCATTCAAGAAGTATTAAGTTAATAGTGGGAAATGTGTAATTGCTGAAGGCTATTTAAAGGACATGAGAAGCCCAGACAGTTCCTTCTTAGACTGTAATATCTGTTTGACATCCTAAGTCATAGAAATATAAATAGTTCAGAGTCACATGTCTTATTCACATTCTTTATGACTAAGACATGTGACTAGGAACCGAAAGGATGCATCGAACAAGCACTCATTCACCTAGTGAATGAGCCAGTCACATACTTCCTTCCCTCCTTTCATTCCAATCTCTGTTCCATTGCCATCTGCTGCGGGAAACCTTCCTTGACCACCTGTCTAAATTAGTATGTTCGTTATTCTTTATCGCATCACCCTGCTTATTTTCCTTGTGACCACTTCATAACCCTAGCTCTAAACCCAACATTATACTAAACATTATTTAATTAAATTGTTGGATGTCTCCACTAGGAAAATATTAGCTTCTTGATTATTTGTAGACAGATTGCTAACAAGTATTTAGGAAAATCAAAATCTAATTTTAAAAACTGCACAAAAGTGTAGTCTCAGGACTAATAATGTAAGTAATAGGAATTACCACATCCAGGGCACCATGTTAATCAGCTCCCAGGCATTGATAATACCTCATTTTACCTTCGAAACAACATTCTGAGATAGATAAGGAAACAAGTTAAAACACTTTCCAAAGAAGATAGTTCCGTCTTCACAGCTCTTTTTGTTCCATTTTATTTTATTTTTCTTGAGGTTTTTTTTTTTTGGTCTTCAGGATTCTTAACACTCTATAATATTGACTAGATTGTAATTGGACTGCCTAATCCAATTGTTGTCTGAAATAATGAGAAAAAAAATACTCTATAAAGAGTGTGTGAAAAATTCATATAAGTAGCATGCTGAGCCAATATAAAGTACTTCCCAAAATGAACTTAATATACCTTTAAAAATTGAAATTAGGAAAAAATTAAAATGTATGGGAAAGGATAAATAGTCTTTAGAAATAACCCACAAGGTTAGAAACATGCAAAATTCAGAGATTTGGTTGGAACTCCAGATAGACACAACTGGATTTTCATTGCTGTTCTTGGTTAAGTCCTTGCATTGAACTTGTCTAAAGAAAGAAATGTGTTAATGGATAGGGGTTGACCTGCTTGCCATCTATAAAACAGGAATCTAGAATTACAGTATTTGATGATCTAGTCCTAGTGTTGTTCCAGAGTCAGGGTGCCCTGGCACAAAAGTTCAAATCCTTGGTGCATTGGTCCTCATTGGGAATGGTTTGACATCAACCATACAACTAATTCACCTTGTTTTGATTCTCAGTTCACCAAGCAACCATGATACATGTATCTTCCTGTATCGATGTATATGTAGGGCTGATAGGGAAACACGAATATCCAAACTACAATAGTTATGTGCTCTCTCTTTTTGTTAATGGTACTAAGTTTTTTAGTTTGTTATAATTATTCTTTAGGAGCTTGATTAAGGGAAAGCTATATCTGTGGACTGGATTTTCCCTGTGTTCTAGGGTTGTGGTGACGCTCTGAGGAATTGCCAATCTATAGGAATTGGGTGGCTGATCAGTGGTTTTCAGGGTTTGCCATGTGCTTTTCTACTACTACAACTACATCCTTGTAGACCCATGAGTCAGGAATTTTTAGTGTACCTGCCTCTAAATTCTCATTTCAATTGGAGAGTTTGAGAGATACCAATCTTCATTCAGGACATTGCTTAAAAACATGGGATATTTTTTAAAATTCTCAGATACAGTACTATATATTTCAAGAAGCTAATGGAAAACCATGATTGTTTTATAAAAGTAAATGATAAGATAATAATAATACTTCAAGAGAGCCATTTTTATCTTTTAAAAAAAGACAAATCTCTAATTATTAAAGACTTGCTGTTTAGGGAGAATTTTTGTCAGCTCTATGGATGCTTTTAGTATAAATTGATCGGCAGCATTCAAAGCTATGAAATGAAAAGTTAGGAAACAAAGGTTCCTAACTTATCAGTACCTGAGATTAGAGATATTCAGCTTTTAGGAAGGGAAAAGGATTTGATCCACATATGTATATTAGCAACTGGAGAATTTAGCAGGTAAAAATTGATGTCTAAGGAATGACAAAATACCACTCTGGGCAGATTTTATGAAACCAAGACCTTATTAATTTTTTAAATTGAATCTATTGGAGTGAGACTGGTTAATAAAATTGTATAGGTTTCAGGTATATGATTCCATAACACATCATCTGTATATTGTATTGTGTGTTCACCACCCCAAGTCAAGTGAGACAAGTTTGTCAGACAATTTATGGAAATGGCGCATAGGTTGAGAGAATTTATTCAGATGAGAGTTAAATGTGATAAATATTTTTTTTACAATAAATAAGATGGCAAGATGAGTAAACATGATCTTATCTCTTTACTAATGCTTAATTTTTAAACTCTAAAAGATTCTTTGAAAGTACATAGGAAAATATAAGCACTCACTCATTGTTAAAATTGAAAAACCAAATGGTAATTCTTGTTTTGTAAATTCCAAAAAAAGATTAGCTAAATGTAATTAATACTTGGAAAGCAGAGCAATTGATAATGTTTGACTGAAAATAATTGAGTTAAAGTATTTAAATATTTTAGCATATTACTTTCATTTGTTTTTATCGTAAAAAGAAATGTTACATTGTGTGCCAACTATACCACAATAAAGCTGTTCTTTTTTTAAAAGCTGAAAAACAAAACATTAAATATAGGAAATTCATGCCATATTTTGAACCTGCCTAGGGTATAAAGGTATTTAAAATACTCATAAAGAAACTTAGAAATATGTTGTTGTTTTAGGTGATCACATCAGATATCTGGTAGAAGACAAGATTATTTAAAAGCCTGATGCTCTTCTATTTAAAAAAACACACCTATACCCAGAGGTGAATTTGTTTTATAATTATCTGGCTTTTAACTTGGAACTGGATGTTAGTATACAACTTCACTTTGGGAATGGGACGGACAGCTTAAATTGGTTTGAATCTAAACTAACCATTTGTTTTTCAAAGCGGTTAAGGAAACTTGGATCACAATTGAAATTTTAAAAATTATTATTATTCTTGTTAATGTATTTTCTTACCTTTGATGATTTTTAATGTACATAATGTTATATAATGGTTTCATTTTAAGCACAATATAACAAACAATTAAAATTAAAGAAAATGTGTGGGTTTTTTTTTTTAAAGTAAATCTCTCAGGCTTCCACCACCCCCCAAAAAATCGAGGGAGTGGGTGGTGACCAGTTTCCACCCCCCCCAAAAAAAGTAAATCTCTCCTACTACCCTAATTACACCCACGTGCCAACATTTTCTGCTTTTACAATTATAGGGCACATTAAATTTTGAACTCTGCATATTTTCACATATTGCAAATATTTTGGACATACGAACTGGATTACAATTTTTAAACATTTTGTTTTGAAATATTTACCAAACTTACAGAATAGTTGCTATAGTAGTTCCCAAAAACCCTCCTGCAACATAACAAATACGTTGCCTTGACTCTCTCAATCTCATTATGTTGGAGTCGTTTGAGAGCGAGTTGCAGGCATAATGACCTCTAAATGCTTCAGCATATTCCTCTTTAAGTATAAAGACATTTTCTTAGAGCCATAGTATAGTTACTGAATCAGGAAATGTAATGTTGATTCAAAATACAATCACATAATCAATATTCAAATTTTTCCAGTTGTCCTAATAATTACTTTTATATAATTTCCCAATTCAGAATCATGCATTTCATTAGTTGTCATATCTCCTCAATTTCTTTTAATTTGGAACAAGTCTTCAGTTTTTCTTTGTCAGTTGAGACATTGGTACTCTGAGGACAGTCATTTTGAAGAATATCCTTTAATTTGGTTTATCTGATTCCTTTCTTGTGTCAATTTAAAACTCAATGTTGATAAGGTTATTGTGACCTTGTTATGTTGATACAACACTTTTGGATTTGCACATTTTGGGCAGAAATACTACATAAGCAATACTGTGTCCTTCCCAGTGCATCATATCAACATTGATAACATCGGTGGCTTCAGAATATTTCAGCCAGCGGGGACTGTCTCTCGGAATTTTGGAAACAGTCAATAGGACATGGAGTTTTCAGTTATAAAATAGATGGACATCCAATAAGGGCACTACTATTCAATTTGTATCATCAGTGGTGGATAATACGGAGACTAAAGGTATACCAATAAAACATCAGAAACTTTTGCTGAATTTCTGGACCCAAACCAGTTTTCAGACCCAAAATTCATTGACTAAAGGAGCTGAGTGCCCAGGAGAAAGGAACCATAACAGTAATGGAGAAATTATTTCCTCAGTCCTTCCCCAAATGGATAAATGGTCACTTATTTAAATAATTGTACACTTTGGAAAAGGGAATACCCAAACATTTCTAATATTTTGGACTTGGATATGACTTTACATTAATATCCAGGGCCCTGAACCATCATCCTGGCTCCCTTCTCAGAATGAGGGCATATGGTATTCCGGTAATAAACGGAATCCTGGTCAAGGCCTTGCTCACAGTGAATCCAGCGTACCCACAAACCCATGTGATGGTTATTTCACCATTCACCAAATGTATAAGCAGAATAGACATACTCAAAATCATATTTTGATTTAATTTACATGCTGGCCCATGCAAAAATGCTACATCCTTCAAAATGACAGACTATTGAAACCCAACCAAGTGGAAACCTCAATTGCTGTTGCTATACCAGACATAGTATCTTTGCTATAGCAGATTAACATGGCCTCAGTACACGGTATACATTAATTTGGTGAAACTTCTTTTCTATCCCCATCCAAAATGGGGATTAGAATACTTTGCATTTGCATGGACAGGGTAGTATACATTTATAATTTTGCTCTTGGGCCATATTATAATATAGTATATTATATACTTGTATCATAATCTAATAAGGTTTTGAATGTCTAGATATCCTACAGAATGTCACATTGACCCACTATAGCAATGACATCATTCTAATCAAACCAGAGGAAGAAAAATAGGCTAGCACATTGGAGACCTTGATAGGACCTATGTGCACCAGAGGCTGGAAGATAAGCCCTACTTAAATTCAGGAGCCTGATATGGCTAAAGAATGTTTAGGGGTCCAATGGTCAAGGGTATGCCAGGATATGCCACCCAGACTGGAGAACCAATTATTGTATCTCACACTTCTCATAATGAAAATGGAAACAACATCAAATATTCCTCAGGCTCCGGAAGCAGTATATTTTACATCTGGGATCAAGTGATAAAAAAAAAAAAAAGGAATGCTTGCTTTGAGTAGAGCCCAGCGGATAAAGGGCTTTAAAGCAGGACCAGATTGTGGGACAAATAGCCCTGCCGCTTGGACAATGACCCAGAAGACTCATGATGGTAGAGGTATCAATGGTGGAAAAAGATGCCACATGAAATTCTTGTCAAGCTCCGGTGGCACTGTTAAAATGAAGGCTTCTGTGGTTCTAGAGCAAGACCATGTCATTTGCAGCAGAGAATTTTGCTCTTTTTGAAAAATAATTTGTGGCCTGCAGTTAGACCCCAATAGAAGGAAAGTGGGATACCATGTGACTGTATGGTTAAAACTATCCACAATGAGTTGGGTTCTATCAAACCTACTTCACCAAGTCACAATGTTACACAGCCTAGCAAAAATCCATGATGAGATGAAAGTAGTTCATCTGGGATCCAACATAAGGAGGACCAGAGGGCACAAGCAGGTTGCATCAGCACCTCTCCAACTTACACTATGGTTGTATGGGAAATTCCTCATGATCAGCTAATGGAGGAAAAGCTCAAGCTTGAATCATGACTGGGTCAACTCAATATGTGGTTGCAAGCTGAAAATAGAAGTGTCATTACAGTCCCACAGGACTATGGTCTTAAAAAACACTGGCGAGTGAAATTTCCCAATGGGTACATGTGCCCTGGGTCCCTCACTTTGTGTGGAAATGTGAGTGCCTGGGGTTATAACATATATAAACTAATGGCAGTGGTGAATGGCTTGGCCAGCTGGGCAGAGGTCTGAAAGAAATAATATTAGAAGATTAGAGTCAAGTACATCTGGGGTAGAGCATGTGAACAAACATGACAGTGAACACAAAGTACGAGGATCTTTAATGTCACATACTGTTCACTAGAGAGCATCCACCATGGAAGAAACACTAAATAACCAAAAAAACAAAATGACTTGGCCACTTGATATTAGCCAGTTTCCATCATCAGCTACCTCAGCACTTGCACAATGGGTATGTGAACAAAATATCTACAGTGCCAGGGGATGGGAGGCTGTACACAGGTCAAAAAGATGAACTTTACCTACTAACACTGATACAACTATTGCTATTGGCAAATTCCAAATTAGCAGATGAAAAGAGGAGTCATCATTCTGTTGTAAGTGATCTTGATGATCAGGAACAGACAGATGCTGTTGTGGGGGAGGGGAAGGCAAGGAGGATAAGCTTGGTGCCCAGGAGATCCATTGGGTGCCTCTTGGTACTGCATTGCCCAATTCTGATGGCAAATGAACAAATACAGAAACCCTGGACAAAGAAGGGTACAACATCCTGAGAATCAGTCCCCTTAGGATAAGAACCTAGGCCTAAGGACCATGCGCAAACTATCAAGACCAGCAAAGGTACTCTCTGAAGAGGGGAGGGTAGAGAATCTTGAGTGGATAGTGGAGGAGGGAGATGATAAGGCATCAGGTGCTGTGGTGGTGGCTGTAATTGCTCCCACTCACCTTTCACTTCTAAATTTTCCTGAGAAAACAGGTCTCCTGGGATCCAGGAGGAGGTGTTCAGAATGTATGTGAAGCAGGTCTGTGTAGCACAAGAGGTGTACTGTTGACACAGGTAAGCCACGGAGATTCTCCTTGATGAACTGCTAGTTGCCCCAAGCTCTGAGTCAGAGTCTACTTCCCAGGAAACACAGCTACAGCAATCACTACACATAGATAAGTGTTTAACATTTCAAATAGTTGTAATTTGAGATAGGTGTAGAAGAACAACTATATTTAGCACATTTTAAAGAAATATTTTTAGAAGATGTACCAGCATTTGCCGTGGCTGGGTGGCTCAGTTGGTTGGAGCATCATCCTGTACACCGAAAGGCTGCAGGTTCAATTCTGAGTCAGGGCACCAACCTAGGTTGCAAGTTTGATATACCTGGTTGGGGCCTGTACAGGAGGCAACCAATCAATGTTTCTCTCCCTCCCTCAAATCAATTTTTAAAATGGATTAAAAAAAAGATATACTAGCATTTGAACTGACCTGGAAAAGTTTATGATTCAATTGTAACTGTGAATAAATTGGAAAATGTATAATGGCATAATTTTCATAAAACCCTGAGTTAACATATGTTTCAACATGTGTTATAACATATGTTAACATATGTTATATGTTTAACATATGTTTTAACATATTTAAGCTGAATATGTAAATCAAAGAGTGAAAACTATTAAGTTGCAGTGTGACACATCTGGCAACTTAAGTTGTGATTTCCATATTTTTTCTCAGTTTTTATGTGGAAAATTTATGTGTCCTGACCTAAAAGGACTATTATTGCTATTTGAATAATACAGTTGTAGAATGTGGCTGAATGTTATATTTAGATGGAAAGCTTACTCATTTCCATATTTGGAAATACTAAAATCCTAAGATTATACTTTATATGTTATTTATAACATAACTGCTATTTTTGCTTGGATTGAGAACAGGTAAAGATTCAGCATCAGACAAACTAACCCTACAGTCTCTAATCCCCACCACCAAATTCTAGCCTTTGGCTGCTAGGGCAAGATTTTCTCCATTAAGTGACTTTATGTGACTGTATTAGGCTTCTCCAGAGAAACAGAGCCAATAGTGTGTGTGTGTATGTGTGTGTGTTTATATATAAAAACTTATAGGAATTGGATCATGCAATTATGAAGGCCAAGAAGACCCACAATCTGTCACTTGCAAACTGGAGAACCAGAAAAGCCACTGGCATATTTCAGTTTGAATTCAAAGGTCTGAGAGTCAGGGGCCCAATGGTATAAGACCCAGTGCCAATTCAAAGGGAAGAATCAGGAGGCTGATGGTGTAAGTCCAGGACCTAGTCCAAAGGCTAGAGAATGAGGAATACTGATGTCAAAGAGCAGGAAAAATGGATAGCTCAGCTCAAGTAAAGAGCAAATCTACCCTTTCGCTGCTTTTGTTCTATTCAGACCCTCAACTAATTGACTGATGCCTGCCCACTTTAGTGAAGGTGATCTTTATTCAGTCTGCCATTCAGGTGCTGATCTCATCCAGAAACAACCTCACAGACACAACTTTTGAGGATCTTATTAGTGAAATACAACTTTTGGGGATCTTATTAGCGAAAAAAATGTTCAGAACAGCCCATGTAATCTTAATGACACACCTCAAAATGTTATTACCTAAACAAAGTAATGTTTCAGAAATGAGGGGAATGAAATGGGAGTCTCCTTAAGCTAAAGAGGAGGTGGGCTCTTCCTCCCTGGAGTGTGCCCATGCCTCTCTCCCCTCTCAGAGGTCCATCTCCTAAACTCTCAGGGTCCCCAGGAAACATGCAACCTGGGGAGCAATGGGCAGCAGCAGCTCTGCCTGGGCTAACCACTGAACCTGTCTCCCAGGCACCTTTTCTCCAACTTTCCAGTAAGCCAAATCAGTCCTGCCAAGGCTCATTTCTTTCCTATAATATTTCTAGAGAACCAAAGCAGCTCCACCTAGGTTCTCTCCTGTTGCTTCTTCTATCCAAAGCCCTTCCTTGTTTCACTGTGTCCAGCTTCAATAAATGTACTCTAAAAAACCCCTAAATGTGATATATTACTTAGGAACCTAGCATAAGCAAAAAAAACGCGAGTTACTTGTGAATCTCTTCTAATTGGAGAAACTTGGAAAAGACAAGAATGCAACCCGGGTCTCAGGAACAGGGAACATGAATGACTTCAAAGTTCCCTCTGTCTGTTATCGTGCTGTCCATATCTACTTCATTCCCTCATTGCAAACTGGCTTTCTCCAAACTGTAGGAAACATGGCTGCCCAAAACTCCAAATCTCACTAGCATCCTATAGGGTTTCCTACCATAAAGGTATTGACTACCACGGTCCTATGCTAAAGCAATCTGAAGGAAGGAAGAGTTCTAAGTCAGGTGCCCATACCTGTACCAATCAAGGAAGCCTAACAGAGGTGGGGGTTTGATTGGCCTAACTGTATGCTTAATTTTGGACCAGTCAACTCTGCCTAGGAGAGGAGTAGCATTTATAACCATTTGGTAGCTCTGTGTGAGTCAGAAAGTTGGAGGAAAAGAAAAAAGAGCAGGTTATAGAAAGGGGATAGGAGTGATGTATTGCCCAGAAAGGAGTGTTCATTGTAGAAGAAAACTCTGGACGAGAGCTTACAATCATACACAGATAAGTAATTAATCACATCAATCCACCTGGACTTAAGATGAAAAAGCTCTAGCAGCTTATTCATAGAGTAGTAGAGTAAAAACTAAAGCATATTTTGAAAGAACAGTAATATCAAAATATCCACAAGGATATATATCAATGCATTAACAATAGCAATCTCTGGGTAGTATGCAGGGGGAAGGGATCATGTAGAAACTTTCACTCTTCACATTTCCATAGTGTTTGAAATTTTTAGGGATAGATGTAAGTCTGTAGTGTATATATCAAAGCTTGGGAAGAAATAGCAAACAAAGATAGAAGACCCAAGATTCCTTTAAAGATTTTTAAGCAACAATAGTAGGGAAACTAATAGAGGTGTCATGTGTGGTGAGAAACACACCAGAATCTATAGAATGTAACGGTCTTCTATTCTGTAGATTTGAAGTGAAGAGAAAAAGCTGTTCTGCCCTCTGGGAGAAAAATTCATTAATCTCCACTTAAAAGGCTCTTGGAAACTGGGACTTTAAGTGAAATGATGTGCAAACCTAATTTTACCATAGGCTGATTGACATAAATAAGAATTAAATTCCTTCCACATATTTCTGGTGATAAAAACATTACCAAACTTCCAAATAAGACCCAAAAGACTTCTAATATTAAACATTGAAGTAAATGTAAGCTATACATACATTTAAGAAAGATGAAAAAAAACAAGTAAAACAATGATTTCCCAGCCCACTTCAGGGTTGAGGATGGCTGGAGCCTGTCCAGGCAGTTCAGGGCACAAGGTGGAACCCATCCTGTACAGGAGGCCCTTCCCTCCAGGGTTATTCACCCCACATCCACACTCAACAGACTGGTAATAATAAGACAGGCCAATTCACCTCATGTGTACCTCTTTGGGATGGAAGAGGAAACCAGAGTCCCTGGAGAAAATCCATGCAGACATGGGGAGAACATGCCAACACCACACAGTGGTCCCAGCCAAATCTATTATTTTCCTTATCAAAGTTGTAACAAAACTACACTTACTGAAACAACATTACAACAGGATTTGCCGTATCTGCCAGAGAATATCCAAGCTGATGAAATTAGTAAGGTACTGGTATGAGGTTACAGAGTTCATTGGAATCTAGATAGATTAGAGAACTCTGAAATAAGATAAAGATGGCTAGTAATGCTTCAAATATATTTAAGGCCTAGATTGTTGAGATAGGCCTGTAACCAATAATTTAAAAAATAATAAAAACTAGGTGCAGGTAAACTTAGGTGATTCAAGGAAATGAAAGCAAAGCATGATACAAAGTGATGAGTCTGTCTCCTTAGTGAGAATGGAATGAGGACATGTGATGTTTCCTGGTTAGGCAGAATCTGACATTTGTTTTAACAAATTTAAAATTTGTCAGCTGCTACTACTCTAAGCAGAGACAGAATTTGACTTTAGAGCAGATCTTTCTTTTCTGATGAGACACACTGGAGTGGGTGCTTTTAGTTATATATATGTAAGAACATAGGCACCTCATCCCCGAAAACAAGGAGCCTCCTGGGTGGAAAGGAACCAAGAACTTGGCCTCTTGTCTTCTGATATTTCAATTTATTAGAATCTATTTAATATATTGGGATAGTCCCAACTAATGCTCTTTGGCAGTAAAGAACACCAAAGTCTTCGCCATGAGAAAAGGGGGGCATCTAGGGATAGCAACCAAGCCCTAAGTGGAGCAGCATGTGGCTCACAAGGAAGCTCCCTCCCTCCCCACCTTGCATCTTACTTGTCTTGGAGGGCATGGTCCCAGATACAAGTTAAAATGCTATGGCTCTGAGGGCCCAAACCTAGAGTGACCCCTACCCTATTAGGACCAGTGAGGCTATCGTTATTGTACTAATAGGTTAAAATCATAACCCCCAGCTAGGGCTGTTAGGTCTACTTCTCTAATTCTCTCACCAGCAGCTAAGCAGTTTGGAATCAGAACAGGCCTTTTAGACGGAATGTTTCTAGGCATTTTAATAATTCAGTGGGAAATGCAAAAATGAGTAGAAGTTACAAAATTCAACAAAGATGACCTATGTGTAAGTTTCGGGAAGTCTGAAAGGATAGAGCTGGCACCATTTGCTATTGAGGTGCCATTTCCAGAGCAAGTCTGGGATCTTGTTAAACATGACTGCCATTTTACTCTTCTGAGCTTATGTCCGCAGGACTGAAAATTACTGGAAAGCAAGAACAGAACATGACTAACTGTCCCCCACACCCCTACCACCCACACCAGCCACAGGCAAAAGATAACATTGGAGAAAACTGCAGCCTTTGCAAAACCAAATGAAACCTCCTGTATTACAATGCCCCTAACAGCCCAGCAGCCACCAAACAGCAGCCCCTTCACCCTTTTATAAATCAATAGAAAGTTCAAAGCCACCACCCCTCAGTGTTGGTGTATCTATCCACACTGTGCCCCTTTCCTCTCCCGGAAAGTGAATAAACTTGACTCTCTGCCTTTTTTTCTCTTTGTGAATTCTTTCACAGCTGGGTCACTGACCACCTTCAAAAAGTCCAGTTGGATTGTGATTCTAATCAAGAAACTTAAAACTAAGTGGTTGCGGTGTATTCTGCCTGATCAACAATTATTCTTTAACAAGGAAGATGAGGTGGTCTCGTGTCACATTTAAAAGGAAAGTTCAGAAAGATAAATTTGGCTGTCCGTTGCCTGAAAATTCAGAGCCCTGGCACACAAATGTGGTAGCTGAACTGTGGGTCAAGAATCTCCCTATCCCAGACTAACAAAGTTGGTGACACTTATTATTCAGTAGGCTATAAAACTAAAAAAAACAACCCAATAAAACTAATCCCTAAAGTGGTTTCCAGACAAATGCTGATGAAGATAAGTAGAGACCAAAATAGTACTAATTTCTCTTCTATCTTACCAAACACAATTCTTTTCCTGAATTCTTTACCCTGGTTAATGATGAAAACATCTTCCAATGACTCTTTTTCTACAAGTGCTGAAATCATCCCTCCAATGACTCTCCCATTCTAGCCAGGTGGTGCTACTGGCGTCTCTCTCATACATTTCCCTATTCAGCTGCAAGTGGAGGCACGTGACCCAGGGAAGGGAGTAGAAGGGGAGGCATAACTGAAAGGATGTGCTCAGAAATTTAACCTTCTTCAGGTCAAGGTTATTGTAGTGGTTGTGGTAGATGACTGGGCCAGCATTGGTCCCTCCAAAAATGATTAGTCTAAGTTAGTAAGTCTTTATATCATTGACATTTGGAAAAAGATAAATATTTTTCAGTTTTATTGATACAATTGACATACAGTTCTGTATAAATTTAAGGTGTAAAGCATATAATGGATATATATATATTGTGAAATGATTACCAGATAAGTTCAGTTAACATCCATCACCTCATATAGTTACAAAAAATTATTTGTTCCTTGTGATGAGAACTTTAGGATGTACTCTCCTAGGAACTTTCAAATATATCATGTAGCAGTGTTAACTATAAGTCACCATATTGTAAATTACATCCTTGGTACTTATAACTAGAAATATGTACCTTTTTAAAAAGATTTTATTTATTCATTTCCAGAGAGAAGGAAGGGAGGGAAAAAGAGAGGGAGAGAAACATCAATGTATGGTTGCCTCTCACATGGCCCCCACTGGGGACCAGGCGTGCAACCCAGGCCTGTGCCCTGACTGGGAACCAATCTGGTGACCCTTTGATTCACAGGCCAGTACTCAATCCACTGAGCCTTACCAGCCAGGGCGAAATATGTACCTTTTAACTACCTTCATCTAATTCCTCCATTCTCCTATCCCCTGCCTCTGGTAACCACAAATCTGATCTCTTTTTGTATGAGTTTGAGTATGGGATTTTTTTGTTTGTTTTTAGATTATTTATATATAAGTGAAATCATACAGTATCTTTTGCTGTCTTTTATTTCACTTAGCACAATGCCCTCAGAGTCCATCCATGTTTTCACAAATGGCAGAATTTCCCTTTTTTGTGGCTAAAATATATATATATATATATATATACAATATATGTAAAATTTTTAATATAAAATTATATACAGGGGTGAGCAAAAGTAGGTTTACAGTTGTTCATATGGAAAAATACATAATACAAGAATAAGTAATAGTACAGAAATAAACTCTATGTTTCATGTACTCACAACTGTAACCTTACTTTGCCCACCCCTGTATATATCACATTTTCTTAATCCATTTGTCTGTCAATGGACACTTCTTGGCTGCTGTAAATATGTTTCGGTGAACAGGAGGGTGTAGATTTCCCTTTGATACATTGATTTTGTTTCCTTTTGTTTGTTTTGGACATATACCCAGAAATAAAATTTGTGGATCATGTGATATTTCTATCTTTGACTTTTTTGAGGAAGCTCCATACTGCTTTTCATACTGATTATATTAATTTATATTCCCATCAACAGTGTACAAGGCTTAGGGTTAGATAATTCCTGGTTGTGGGGAGCTGTTCAGTACATTCTAAGATGATTAGTAGTATCCCTGTCTTCTACCCATTAGATGCCAGTACTAGCCTCCCCCGAGATGTGACCAAAATGCCTCCAGATGTTGCCAAATGCCCTCTAGAAGACAAAATGGCCCTAGGTTGAGAATCACTGGTCTAAGCCATTTATTCCTCACTGTTAGGTTTCGATTCCCAAACTGGCTAATGTGGCATTAAGAATTTGTCCACTAGAGGGCTTCTAGAAAGGTCTCCTCATTTTTAAGAAAATGAACTCCAAAAGAGAATCTTTTGCTTGCTAGAAGTTATATCTGCATGTAAGTACTCAAACTCCTGCACCCATCTCGTGACTGTAAACTTTACGATGAAGGATAATGTGCATAGCCTTCACTAGCAACATATGACAGTGCCTGCTGCCCCATCCCCCATAAATAAAGTTGTTAAAGTGTTTGTGCTTTAGTAATTTCATGAAATGTGATTTTGCCAGTTGAGTTTGTATGTCTCTTCTAATGAATGAAGTTTTTATGTAGGAAGGAAATACAAGAACTATTTCTTCCTATATTTAAGAACCATATGTAAATTCATTTTAGGAAATGCCTATTCATATCTTTGCCCATTTTTCATTGGATTTTTAGATCACTTTATTTTTTACTTTAGGAGCCCTTTATGTATTAAAGGAATTGTCCCTTGTCCCTTGACATGAATTGCAAATATTTTCCTCAGTTTATGGTTTGTCATTTTTCGTAACTTTTTAAAGTATATTTTATTGATTATGCTTTTACACTTGTCCCACTTTTTTCTCCCCTTTATTCCCCTCCACCCTGCAACCCTCCTCCCATGTGCATTCCCCCACCTTAGTTCATGGCCATGGGTCCTACATATAAGTTCTTTGGCTTCTACATTTCCTAAACTATTCTTAACCTCCCCGTGTCTATTTTCTACCTAACATTTGTTCTTCTTATTCCTTGTACCTTTTCCCCCATTTTCCCTGCCCTCTCTCCACTGATAACCCTCAATGTGATCTCCATTTCTGTGATTCTGTTCCTGTTCTAGTTGTTTGCTTAGTTTGTTTTCTGTTTTTGTTTTTGTTTTAGGTTCAGTTGTTGATAGTTGTGAGTTTGTTGTCATTTTACTGTTCATAGTTTGATCTTCTTCTTTTTCTTAGATAAGTCCCTTTAACATTTCACATAATAAGGGCTTGGTGATGATGAACTCCTTTAACTTGACCTTATCTGGGAAGCACTTTATCTGCCCTTCCATTCTAAATGAAAGCTTTGTTGGATAGAGTAATCTTGGATGTAGATCCTTGCCTTTCATGACTTGGAATACTTCTTTCCAGCCTCTTCTTGCCTGTAAGGTTTCTTTTGAGAAATCAGCCAATAGTGTTATGGGAACTTCTTTGTAGGTAAGTGTCTCCTTTTCTTTTGCTGCTTTTAAGATTCTCTCCTTCTCTTTAATCTTGGGTAATGTAATTAGGATGTGCTTTGGTGTGTGCTTCCTAGGTCCAATTTCTTTGGGACTCTCTGAGCTTCCAGGACTTCCTGGAAGTCTATTTCCTTTGGCATATTGGGGAAGTTCTCCTTCATGATTTGTTCAAACAAGTTTTCAATTTCTTGCTCTTCCTCTTCTCCTCCTGGCACCCTTTGATTTGGATGTTGGAACATTTAAAGTTGTCTCAGAGGTTCCTAAGCCTTTCCTCATTTTTCTGAATTCTTGTTTCTTCATTCTGTTCCAGTTGAATGTTTATTTCTTCCTTCTGCTCCAAACTATTGATTTGAGTCCTGATTTCCTTCTCTTAACTGTTCGTTTCCTGTATATTTTCCTTTATTTCACTTTATGTAGTCTGCACATCTTCCTCTATTATGCTACCATATTCAATCATTTTTGTGAACATCATGATTTCCAGTGTTTTGAACTCTGCATCTCCTAGGTTGACTATCTCTTTATCGCTTAGTTCTACCTGTGGAGTTTTGATCTGTTCTTGCATTTGGGCCATATTTCTTTGTGTCAGTGCACCTGTCATGTTGTAAGGGACAGAGACTTATGTATTCAGCAGGGCAGGGCAACCTGGTGAATACCCAAGGCTGCAGTATGGTGCTATATGTGGGGGAGGGATCGTAGAGGGAACATTGTCACTCACGCAGCTCTGACCCTGCTTTCAGTCAATCACCTGGATATCCACAAGCAAATTGGGTCCTTCTGGTGCTGATTCCCCAGTAGGTGGATTTGTGTACGTTCTAGGACCCTGTGCATTTCTCTAATGAACGCTCCTGTGAGGCTGGGATTTTCTCCCACCACTGCAACCCCTACAGAATTTTACAGTCAGAGGTTCTGAGGCTTTATTACCCCACACTGGAATTCTGGGTTTTGTGTCTGTCTCACTCCCCAGTTGCTCCTCCCAGTTTATCCACACACAAATGTCACGATGTAAACTGCCAGCTGCTGCCTCACCAGCTCTGTTCCTCCAGCTGCCACCTTGCTGAGAGTCCTCTCCACCCTGACTACCCATCACCCCTCCTACTGGTCTGGATGAATGTTTCTTCTATAACTTCTCGGTTGTTGGACTTCCATACAGTTCAATTTTCTGGCAATTGTGGTTATTTTTTGTTTTTAAATGTCTTGTTATCCTTCTTTTGGTTGTGCAAGGGGGCAAAGTATATTTACCCATGCCTCCATCTTGGCCAGAAGTCTCATTTTTCATAACTTTTGACGGCTTTATCTATTCAAGAATTAAAGTTTTTTGTGATTTATTTTCATCAGTCTTATCTGTTTTGGCTTCTGGGTTTATTTCATACTTTTGAAGCTCCACCCTATGCTAAGAGTGTGTTTTTAAACATTCTCTCTCTTATGTAGTTTTTATATCTTTATATCTTAAGTTTAAATCTTTGAAATATAGCGGAATGTATTATGCAAGGATCAAAGTTAATTTTTTCTTTTTTTCAAACTTAATTTTTTCTGACCAATTGTCCAACTGTATCATATGTGATTTTCTTTCTTTTAGTTTGTGTTTATTTATTAGTGTAGTTTTTCCCCATAATTTCACCAACGACCAGTTCTATCCACATCTGTTTTTTTTTTTATCCCCTGCCCCAAATTGCTAAGGTATTCTCCTGGACTACTCACTCTGTTTTTACCTGTCCCATAATATTAGTGATGGATACACTCTCTTTGTTACAACGACCACTGCAGCTTACTGTGATATGTGATATATATACATTGGCTTCTGGAGCCAGCATGCTGGGTTGTGTCTGTTGCTAACTAGCTGTGTGCCCACAGCTGCTTCTCATTGATTCAGTTACCTCACCTGTAAGAAGAGACTACTGGGAGGGGCCAGGAGATAAATATCATTACTTCATTCTTCCCCCACCCTCCTATCTTCAAGTTAGCCGAACCCAAGTGGAAGCTCAAGAAAAACTGAGTTTACCAATGCAGGTAAACTCCCCAAAGTACATAGCATGATGAAGAAGGGTGGAGCACAGTGAAGAGGGGACCCAAAGAAGCAAAGGAAGTTACCTGGCACACTTCCCATTCCATTTACTTTACTTCTTTTAATTTTTTATTGATTGATTTTAGAGAGGGGGGTGGGGGAGAGAGAGAGTGAGTGAGTTATTTATTGCTCTGTCTTCTCACCTCTCCATGCACTCATTGGCTGACTCCTGCATGTGCCCAGAGCAGGGAATGAACTGGCAACCTTGGTGCATGGGGACGAGGCTCCAACCAACTGGGCTACGCAGCCAGGGCTACTTTCCCTCTTAAATCACAGATTAAATTTCCATGGTCTGTATATTTGCCCTTTTGCTGTTTATCTACTCCTCAAGCTTAACTTGATTTCTGCTGTTTCAATGAAGCTTTCTCTGACATTTTTAGTCAAGGTATTCCCAATTCCCATGAAAGTCCATTTAAAAGACCTAAATTTTACACTTGATTAAATTTGCCTACATACTTGTCTTCTCTGATGTGTTATAAAACTCATTGACGGTAAAGGCCATTTTATAATCATTTTGTCTCCCCACCCTTTCCCTCAAAAAACACACAAATGCACCTGTCATAGTGTCTCGTACCCAGATTCAAACATCTCAGAGCTGGAATAAGTCCTAGAATCGTCGAACTGTCCCACTTTGTAAGTAAAGAATCTAGGTCTCAAATCAGTGTTGGTGAGAGGCTAATGAATGCTGGTTGAACCAAAAGTGAATATTTAGCCCAAACTCTCAACAAATACCTTCAAGAGTGTTTTGAAAACAAGTGGGAAAAAATTACTTTCCTCTGGAAAAGTTATTGTGTCCTGTCACCTGGAATATGGTCTATGATTTTGGTTTTTACTTGGGCCTCGCTGCCTTTATAAGAATGAAATAAGCTAGTACATATGAAGTTTATCAGCAGAGGGCCTGACGCATGGTAAACTTAAACAAAAATTGGTGATTGCTTTAAGGAGATTATGGTGAGCTAACTTTCAAGAAATTAGATTTAAGGGAAATAAGATTTTCCTCTGATACTTAACTTTAAAAATAAACACAAATGATAGAACATTTATACAATGTAATAATGCATGCCTGTTAAATGATGACATACATTCATAATTTTTGACATAGAAACATGTCTACAGAATATTGTTGCATAAAAAATGCAGGTTATAAAGAAGACACACATAAGATGATACTTTTTTCCTAATTGAGGGTGATTGGAAGGATGTTTACTAACATGTTGAGAGTGGTTTTATCTGAGTAATGAGTCTCTGGTCCATTTTACATTCTTTATGCTGTTTTGGAATATTTAAATGTTTCATAGACAGTTTGTATTTACTTTAAAATCAGAAAATATATGTTATTTGCTTGTGAAAAACAAAAATCAATAATGGGTAAAGTCATCTTAAATAGAATGCTTTCGGCCTGGTTGGTGTGGCTCAGGTGGTTGGAGAATCAGCCCATAAACCAAAAGATTGTGGGTTCCATTCCCGGTCAGGGCACATACCTAGGTTGTGGGTTTGATCCCTGGCCTGGGTACATACGATCCCCGTTTTAGGTGCATACTGGAGACAACCAATTGATGTTTCTCTCTTTCCCTTCTTCTCTCTCTAAGAAAAAAATGCAATGAAAAAAATGTCCTTGAATGAGGATAAAAAAATTAAATTAAAATTTAAAAAGAATAAAAAAAGAAAAAGCATTAACATAGCTAAAGAAAGAATGTGT
>PVKM010001218.1:0-82611 GCA_004027735.1 Carollia perspicillata | reverse complement strand
GAAGGCCCATGCCCTCCCCCTGCGCATGGGAACAACCAGATAATTAGCAGTTGGGAGGTAGCCAGGGCCCAGAATGGCCTTGAGGCTAGAAACCAGGTTTCCACACCACTCTCGCGGTGAGAAACCCTCTCCTTAACCCCTTATGGCCGCTGGGCCCCTACACCCATGAGTTGGGGCCGGAGTCTCTAGGGTTCTGACTTGCCCCAGCCTCAGTGCTTTCCTAGTCCAGAGCTCCAAATTTGCCATTGGTTCGAGAGCCCAGAGTTGCCCAAACTGGAGTTTTAGTGGGAAATGAGCAGGCCCCTGCCCCTGCGAGGGAAACCACCCAATAGCTGGCTTCACCCCCAACACAATGGGCCCCTCCCCCTGCTCCTTCCTTCTAGCCTAGAACACCCTTTCTCCTTTCATATAGGCCCCTGGTGCTCTCTATACTCCTGTTCCAGCCCTCTTGAAGCCCTCAGTGACTAAGCCACCAGACCCTATGCGATCTCCGTGTCCTTCGTGTCCTTCTCTCTCAGCACTTGAGAAGGACTGATATCCTCTATTGTAGAGATCCTCAACCTTGGCTGCACATTAAAATTACCTGGGAACTTACAAAATCCCAATATCCAGGCTATACCCCACAGCAAATACACAGAATCCCTGCGATTGGGACCGAGTGATTCCAGTATGCAACCTAAGTTGACAACTACTGCTCTGTTGTGTCTTGTATTGTCTTGTTGCAGCTCGAAGCTCTCAGGGGCAGGAGATGGTATCACTACAGATTCATGTGACCAAATGTCCTAGTTTGCACAGGGCTGAGCATTTTCAGGAGGTGGGACTTTCAGTTCTAAGATTAAGAAAGTTCTGGCAAACTGGAATGGGTTGGTTGCCCTCATGTTCACCTGACTGAGCACTAAAATCTTAGTGAACTAGTCCATTCACTAGTGATACTTGTGCCCAAAGAACCAGAGCCCCTCTGCTACACAGTCTTTTCTCTCCTCTCCTGGCCTCCACAGGCACCTCTGCCCTTGGAGCCTGGCACATGACCCTGCACATTCACCTTGTCCTAGTGTCATTCCCTGCTGTGCTTCTCTGCCCATCAGAATCCTGCCCAGCCTTCACACCCAGCTCTTTAAGTCCTGTCTCATCCTGAAGCTTCTCAGATTCCACAGGAGGAAAGAGCCCTTTCTATGGCATAAGTGGGTGGGGAAGGACTCATGCCAAGTGAAGTGTGCGGGCACAGTAGCTCAGAGCTCAGATCTGGCCTCTAGGGTGTAAGTTCATACTCAGGACATCCAGATAGCAAGGGAGTCCTTGAGCCAGGTGACCCTTAGTTAATGTCGATAATCACCTGTAAGAATGGCAAAAGACAGAAGGTGGAGGAGCACAAAGATCTGAGACAAACAAGAAGACCTTGGTTCCCAGTAAACACATTCATTCCCCAGCCACCCACTGAACACCTACTGGGTGCATAACACCAGACCAGGCAGGGAAGCTCTAGAAGAAAGGCAACCTCTAATTTCAAGAGTCCACAATGTAACTTTAATTTTCACTGATTTTTTTTTAAGATAATCACTAATCCATACTAACTGGAAGAAAAATAATCTGGTTATTTTAGATGAAAAATAAGCATTTACAACAAAGCAGTTACTTCTCTCAGTTACCTAGAACAAATTTAATAATGTACTACCTAAGTAGAGGTACATTTGGAACTTCTTTTAGTGATTAAAATATTTATGGTAAATAGGTGCTCACTTTTTCTTTTAAGTTTTATCAGTCAATTAGGTATCACACTACTCAAGTGCTTTGCAAACTTTTTCCTCAACAATTATGTGATGGTGAAGCTCTGCCTCCGGATATAATGGAATTCTTGTTATAAAGGAGTTTGAACAGTAGCTTTTTCTGAAAGGAAATCTTGAAAATTATTGAGTGTCTTTTTAAAAAAACGGCCAGAAGTTCATTATTTTTTCCATCCAGATATGAACCAAATATGTTTTTCTCATAAAGACAGTAAGCATGTGTCACTAGGTCTCAGTCACAGAAGCAGAGCCAGGAGGAGACGTGAGCACACATGCACACCTGGCCAAACTGCAGAGGTCAGTCAACAGGTCAGCAACAAAGAATGTGAACTATGCAATAACTGCTGCTTTTCTTCTGTCCTCCCAACCTCCCAACCATCTCCTAGAGCCACATGAATGGACACATACAAGGAGAGGAATTCTGGCAACGCAGGTCAGGCTGCCCAAGCTGACGCATAACAAAGCCATGACATGTCACACTGAGAAAGTATTTGGCTTAGAAAATCTGTGCATTTATGTCACATTAAACAAAGGGACTTAGGAGTCTGCAGGACACTGGTGAGTAAAATATCATCCCAAGAAGACCCAAGATCCATTTCTATCTACAGTTACAACAAACAGGGCAGATGAGCTGGAAGAAAAGTGATTGGGTTCAAAGATCACCTGTTGCTTTCCTGACCTGAGTTTGAATCCAAAACTCCTTGATTCTTTCTTCCCTGAAATGGACCTAACTCATTCCATTTTCAGAAGATGACTATGGTGATTTGAAAAGCAAACCACAGAATCTCCGTCTGATGGAGATCCTCAATATCAAAGGAAACTAGTACTAAGGTTCCACTTTACTCATCAGCTTTGTAGCACTGCATTATGCCCCTTCTTTGCCCCTCTCCAATACACAGCTGGGTTTTTCCCACATCCGTCACTCCTCCCAAGTGAACCTGCTGAGCTAAGGCGGGAACTCAATCTAAAGGTTTTCGTACACTAAACACACCTATGAGATCTGTCTATTATTTGGATTTCTAGGTCTTAATACGAGTAAGAGCTGAAGTAGATCTAAAGGCCATTCACACTCACTACACCCGTGTGAGTTCTCTGAGGTTCAACTGGAGCTGAACTCCAACCAAAGGCAATACCACCTTCATTTCATCCAGTTTCTCCCTTGCATGAATTCCCAGATGATCAATAAGGTATGAATTACACTTGAAGGTTTTCCCACGTTCTTTAGATTCAGAGAGTCTGACTGCACTGTGAGTTTTCTGGTACTGAACAAGGTGGGAGTTCTGACTATAGGTCTTCCCACATTCACTACATTCACAGTCTCTTTCCAGTGTGAATTCTGTGATGCTTAGTAAGGAGTGAACTCCTACTAAAAGATTTCCCACCCTCATTACAATCATAAGGATCCTCCCCTGTATGGCCTCTCTGATGTTCAGTAAGGTGCGAATTACGACTCCAAGTTCACCCACAGTTATTGCATTCATATGGTCTCTCTTCAGTGTGAACTCGCTGATGTTCCATTAGATTGGAGCTCTGACTAAAGGCCTTCCCATATACAGTACATTCATAGGTTTCTCCCTAGTGTGGATTCTCTGATGTGGAATAAGTCTTGAACTCCAACCAAAAGCTTTCCCACATGCATTACCCATGTAAGGCACCTCTCCTGTGTGAGTTGTCTGATGCTGGATGAGGTGTGAGTTGTGCCGGAAGGTTTTCCCACACTCACTACATTCACAGGGTTTCTCTTGAGTATGTATCCTGTGATGCTGCAGAAGATTTGAACTATGGCCAGAGGCTTTTCCACATTTGTGACACTCATAAGATTTCTCTTGTATGTGGATTTTTTCATGCTGAATAAGGTTTGAGTTCTGCCTGAAAAATTTTTCACATATATTACAGAGATTTCTCTTCAGTAAGAATTTGTAGCTGTTGGATAAAATTTGCAATATTTCCGAAGTTTTGTCCATATTCAAAGGTTCCCTTGTGTTTGTTTTGTTCACATTCATCTCCTTCATGTAGTCATTTCCCTACTGCAAGAATTTTCTGCTTTATAATTAATGGATCCTCAGTCCAGGTCTCACCATCTGACAGAAAATATAAAAAAGGTAAATGTAACAAGAAAAACTTCTGGTGGGAAACAGGATGATCAAAGTATTCCAGAAGTATTTGATTCAAAAAAAGAGTAAAAAAAAAAAAAAAAAAGGAGGGGTGGGGGGCTTGCAATGTAAGGAGGAAAGATTGATACAAGTTGAGCAGATTTGGAGAAAATTAGAATTTATATATGAGATAGCCAACCAGACAGAAACACTGGGATTAACAGAAAAGAAAAGCAGAGTCCGAGGGAACTGTGATGTGTCAGATCATAGGACAGGTGATGTTGGGAATATGTGTGAGGAGGGGCAGGGACTGACTGCACAGATAAATAGAGCAGGAGAGCCTCATCTCAGAGGTTCCGTCCACATGGTGCCCTGGCCACATGGACTGTCTGTGCTGGAACAGAGAGGACTCCCCTAACCTAATCACACCCCAACACCTTCTTCACTCCTGTTGAGAGTCTCTCTCTGGACACAGATGCTCACATGCTCACTCACGAACACAGACACACTCAGATCATATATGCACCTTTTAGAAACAGTGTGAATTGGGAGGACTTGATGAAGGCAGGTAGGGGGAAGAATAGGAGAAAAAGTTGTTTAAAATATGAGGCATAGTATAGAGAAACATTTCCAAATCTACTGCAACTCTAAGAGAATATATAAAAGTAAATTCTGTACCCTAGCTATATCTAAGGGAGACGTGATAGAAAACATCTCCCATTTACTTTAATACAAATAGTTTTACTTATTAAATGGGGCTTACTGAAGCAAGTGAAGTTGTTTTGCAGTGACACTGGAAAAAGTGGGTCCTCTGCTTAGAGGGATCTTTCTAGAAGGTGGTGCTGAGGAATTCCAATGCAGCATTCCCATCAGCAGTGAAAGCCTGAAACTTATGCAGCGCTGATTTTATTAGGTAATGGTCACTGCCTTTAAGGGACTTAATAATTATTTGTGATATCATCACAGTTACATTTATTCCACCTCCAGATATGCCCTCATCTTCTGCATGTTCAGTTTGAATACTGGGGTGGGGAGGCAGGGTTTACAATTTCTTTCCAGTGATAAGAACTTGTAAGATCTACTCTCTTAGCAACATTCAAATATTCAATGTGGCATTGTTAACTATGATCACCATGTTGTACATTACACCACCGGGACTTATTTATTTACCTTATAACTGAAGTCTGTACCTTTTGACCATCTTTATCCAATTCCCCCATGTACCCACCTCATCTCCAGCAATGACCAATCTACTCTGTTCCATTCATTGTTCACGTATTTTTGAGTTTAAATTTTTTAGATTCCACAAGTAAGATCACACAGTATTTGTCTTTCTCTCTCTGACTTTTTCAATTAGTATAATGCCCTCAAGGTCCATCCATGTCATCAAAAACAGAAGGATTTTCCTTTTTAATGGCTGAGTGACGTTCCATTGTATACTTATACCACATTTTCTTTAACCTACTCAGGTTGTTTCTATGTCTGGCTATTGTAAATAATGCTGCAATGAACGTGGCAGTGCAGAGACCTTTTTAAGATAATGATTTTCTGTCCTTCAGATAAATACCCAAAAATGGATCATATGGTAGTTGCATTTTTAATTTTCTGAGAAGCTTCATACCATTTTCCATAATGACTATACCAATTTACCAAGAGTGCACAGGGTCCCTTTTTCTCCATATCCTCCCCAATAATTGTTATGTTTTATCTTTTGGATGATAGCCATTCTACTAGGTGAGAGTGGTTTAATGTTTTTACATCCCCTTGCACATGTGTTCACCTTATGTGTCAGACAGACTGCAAGCTCCTGGGGAGCAGGGACTACATCTGACAAGTATCTAAAGACTGATACAGACATCATCAGGTCTAAATACTAGCAGGACAATTCTTTTTAGCAAGGTACCATAATGAACTCAAGTCACTCACTAATGCCTAAAGTAGTACAATCCAACAGAACTTTCTGTGGTTATGGAAACTTCCCACTTCTGTGCTGTCCAATACCATACCCAATAGTGCCTAATGAGCACTCGGAAGGTGGCTAGTACAACTGAAGAGGTGAATTTTTCACTGTATTTAGTTCTAATTAATTTAAGTTTGGTTAGCCATTTATGGTTAGTGGCTACCCTACGACTGGACAGCATAACTCTAGAGCTTTCTAAATCTGCCAAATTTGTCCCACAGGGCTTGGGGCACCTAAACTTCAAACAGAAGTGTGAAGGGCTTCAAAACAGAAGCCCTTCAAAACTGGATTCATTAATTAGGATGAAACATAAGAAAAGAGAATGAATGGAGCCTCCATCAGTTCACTGACAAGTGAAAGGGCAATAACTTGGACATTCCGCCACTCGGACTTGGAATACTTCATTATAATTGCCTTCTGTACTTGGCTTAGGCAAATATGAAAATGAAAGCTTCTGCTATGTCTCCCTGGCCTGGCCCCACCTGTCCTTCCAGTCTCATTCTGACCATCTCTCCTACACAAAGACTCTTCTATTGTCTGTTGAACCACTCCATTCATTCTCTATCACAACACGTAAAGGCTGAGACATTCTAGAGGATGTGCCTACTGTCAGAAATTTAACAGCCTGCTGGACATATTCAAATCTGTAACTCTTAGCACTTTTGGGCCCTGTTCAATATCACCTTCTCCATGAAGCTGAAGACGATCCTTCTCCCATCACTCCTGAAATACTTCTCATCTTTACAAGTCATATGGCACTTCGCTCATTCACATTCATTCAGTGTACATGCCACAACATGCCACATGCCATTCCGGGCTCTGAGATGTATCAGTGAGCAAAACAGACAAAAATCCTGCCCTCTAAGATCTTTCATTTTAGTAAAGGAGGTAGATAATAATATCAATTACATACTATTAGAAGGTGATAGAAGTGCTACAGAGAAAAAAAGAAAGGAACAAGGATTAGAGTGCCAGTTGGAGTGGGAAGAATTGCAATTTTACATAACATCGTCAAAGAAGAACTAAGACAATGACATTTAAGCAAAGACTTGAAGTAGATAGGGTTATCTAGGAAGAAGTATTACACAAAGAAGAAATAGCAAGACAAGGGCTCTGGATGTTCAAGGAGGCCGAGTGTGACTGGAGTGGAATGAGAAAGTGAGAGTAGTGAGAAATGAGGTCAGAGACATAAAAGGGATCCGCAAGCACGGGACCCTATAGGCCACAGTAAGAGATCTGCATTCACCGACTGAGACTAGAGGACACTGGAGGGTTCTGACCAAAGGAAGACAAGATCTGACATTTCAGCAGGATTATGCTGGCTGCTGTGTTGAACACAGGCTACAGGGAGGTAACAGCAGAGACAGGACAACGAGCCAGGACGTTATTTCAATAATCCATGTGAGAGAGATGATGGTGACTTACCGGATATGGTAGCCGAGGAGCTAATAAGAGAAGTACTTGGATTGTGGGAAAATGCTGATGGCCTCATCAACAGGATTACTGATTAAGGGATACGGATATGAAAGAAACAAAGATTTCCCTCTGAGTTGAAGAGCTAGAGGGGTGACATTCCCATCTACTGAGATGGGGTATTTGTAAACCAGCTATAGCATCTCAAATAATCTAAGAAGACATTTCCATGTGGCTCTTGTACCAGTTCCAAACCCACTCCTCCTTCTGGTGTATGAGTATTTGGTATAATATTCTTGCAAGTTTCCTGTAAGTTTCATGGCTTTAACATTTTTCAAAACAAAAAAGGGGAGGGGAAGCCCTAACTGGGTTGCTCAGTTGGTTAGAGTGTCATCCTGATACGCCAATGTTGCAGGTTCAATCTCTGGTCAGGGCACATACGAGAAGCAACAAATGCATAAATAAGTGGAACAACAAATTGTTTCTCTCTCTCTCTCTAAAATCAAGAAAAATAAAAATAAAAATAAAAAAGAAAGGGCAACAAAGACTCCTTTCCCTGCTCCACATCCGTTCAGCAAACAGTACTATTGCTTCTACCTGTTATCACTGTTAATGTCCTAAAGTCAGACCCTAATCACTCCCCATCTCCCTAAACAAATCAGATTCTCTATCTTGATAGACAACACTTAGCTGTTCAAAGCTAGCATACCTCAATATCTCTGCCTACAAAACCTAAACTCTGGCCTGAAATTCATTTTACACCATCTCACTCCACTCTACCTTTACAATCTCATCCCTATCACATCTTCTCTCTGCAGCAGTTAATCTGAACTAATGCCTCCCGAACTTTTATCTTATCCCCAGGCATTTCCTTCTCCTCTCTTTCAACCTATCAAAATCCTATTGATCCTTCAAGACTCAGCTCAAATGCAGCTCCTTTGTGAAACTTATCCTACTCCGGCCCCTAGCTGGAAGTGGTTTCTTTCCTTGGAATTTCTAAGGAATACAGTTCCCGTATCCCTCATGGCATTTAATTAACCCCATTGTCTTTGGACTTTAGAAATAACTTTAGTTTTGTGTGTTCCCCTTGATTTATATTGAAAGGATCAGAGTAAAAGATGCCGTCCACTTCTTTTTCTCCAACCACAGGACTATGTAAAGAACTCTTCAAGCATTAGGTGCTTAAAAGTACTCCTGATTATTTCCCAGCAATCCATTAAAAGGAAGTTCTACTCCACCTACAGAAGAACCTATAAATCACTGAGAGTCCCAAATAGATTATTTATAAAAAAACTCTTCAGGACTGAGACACAAGTAGAATTCAGACAGACATGTCCCTCATGGCACGCCACCTCTCAGCAGATAGGAGCCAGTCGGAGACAAGAGGTGGAGAAACCCAAGAGCAGCTGCTTCCTGGAATAACAGGCAAATAAAAAGAGAAGCAAATCTATGGCATTCTTCAAGTAGATGAGCCACAGAACTGTATGATCCCAGCCCTGACCGGTGTGGGTCATCTCATAAAGCTGGTTGTGCGTCATCTCACAAAGCAAAAGGTCGCCAGTTCAGTTCCAGTTCAGGGCACATGCCTGGGTTGCAGGTTCAGTGCCCAGCTGGGGTGCATGCAAGAGGCAACTGATCAATGTTTTTCTCTCACAATGATGTTTCTCTCCCTCTTTCTCCTTCTCTCTAAAAATAAATAAATAAATAAATAAATAAATAAATAAATAAATAAAATTTCTTTTAAAAACTTGTATGGTCCCAGATATATTTCCTTCTAATAACAGAAGAAATGAGCAATGCTTTTTTAATGTCCCCCCAAAACCCACGTCCACCTGGAACTTCAAAATATCTTTATTTGGAAACAGGGTCTTTGCAGAAGTAATTAGTTAAGATGAGGGCATAATGGATGTGGGTGGGTCCTAAATCCTATGATAGGTTATCTTTACAGGATAAAGGAGAGGCAGATTCAGACACAGAAATGCACAGGGAAGAAGGCCTGGAGATAGAGATTAGAATGATGCAACCACAAGTGAAGGAGCAACAAAGATGGCTGGGAGCCACCAGAAGCTGATAGTCAAGGAAAGATTCTTCCAACAGCCTTCAGAGGGATCTTGGCCCTCATGGACTTCTAGCCTCCATGACTGTGACAGAATACAGTTTGGTGCTTTTAAGTCATAAGTTGTAGTAATTTGTTACAGCAGTGCTAGCAAACTAAGGTGCTTCCTGTTTGATTTTTCACCATTCAACAAACATGAAGCACTTACTATGTGCAAGATATCAATATAGGTATTAAAATAGATATATATGACCAAAGCACTTCAAAGCACAAAATTAGGAGTGACAACCTCTACTTAGGTAAGTTGGGTGTAGCACCCTCGAAGAATGACATTGAGCTGGGTCTTGAAGTATGACCAGGATCAACAAGGTAAAGCTCATTCCAGGCAAACAACAGTATATGTTAAGGCTCAGAAACCTAAAAGGGAATACTAAATTTAAGGTGTAATGAAAAAAATTTCAATGTGACTGAAATGTAAGCAGAAAACACGGCAGAAAAATAGAATAAGAGCCAGATAATGAAGAGACCTATAAGCCACACTCAGGATTTTGGACTTTATCTTATAGGCAGAGAATATGATCAGACTTGTTCCCAGGGAAGTTTATTTTGGCAACTGTATGGGGAGTCTAGAGTGGGGAAAATGACCGATAGCGTAGGGATGTTTCAACAACCTAGAAAAAAATACAGTGGGCCTAAAATGAGGAAGTGGCAGTGATAGGCAACAGAATCAGGTCTTTTCGAAGAAAAATTGGTAGGATTTAGTAACCAAATATGAAGGGAAGGAGAACAATAGTGGATGACTACAGGTTTTCTGGCTTGGGAAAACCAGTTATGAAAATCAACCAAGGTAGTCAGAGGAAGGTAGGGTGACACAGGCTAGGCAGACAAGGACAAGCTCAGAAGCTCAGAAGTGAACCTATGAACATCTAGCACTCAGGCATCAGCTGGAAGCAAGAGCAGCTCACAGAGGTAACTGAAGTCATGGAAGGAGATAGGATCACCTACAGGAGTGAAAAGAGGAGAGGGCTGAGAACAGTCTTGGGGAAAATCAATGTTTAAGGAACAGGTGGAGAAATTGGAGTGATAAAGGCCCTGAGAAGAGGGAGACCAGGAGAAAAATGGTGCTTCCAAAACCAAGGAACAAGAGTTACAAGGAAGAGTGATCACAACAAAAAAATAAGGGGTCAAAAAATTAGGGCTAAAAAAAATCTGTTCAGTGGGTTCATTAGGTAAGCCACTGGCAGCCTGGATATAACCAGTTTTGATGGAACAGAAGCAGAGCGCTGCATTGAGAAGTGAGTGGCAATTACAAAGGTATTATTAGCAACTGGCAAAAGTTTTTTTTAAAGAGGAATAACAGTGAAGGGAACAAAGGCAACTGTAGCCAACTGACCTCTGCTGCTCAGTCAGCCACTAAGTCTCACAAGTTCAGGTGTGTCTCTTGAATTCGATTGTTTCCTTCTTCACAGCCCCAGCCTGTTTCAGAAGCTTCATGAAAGAGGCTATCCTGCACTGAGTCTTCATGCATGGGATCTTGAGATGCATGGGGTTAGGGCAGGCAGAGAATGTAGGAAATGGCAATGCATGTGAGTAAGAGGACACAAATGTACAACAGTGGGTAGTGCAGTGTCTTCTTCATTACCCTATGTAGACATACCACTTTTGCTGCATCTGTCTTGGGGAATACTGAGGTAAGACTTTAAAGTTGGGTTGAGACTACTGTACAGAACTCAAAATATGAATAATGAGTGTTTAAGAAGGTGAATATGGGCACTTGGTTTCTTATAAAGACTAGCAGCAAGGAATCTGTGGTAAGGATCTGTTCTATCCTCTCTCATCAAAAACTGATTCTTTTCTCACTCTAAATCCTTCCAAGGCCAAACTCACAACTTTATAAGGGTTCCACGGCTACTACCCAGTTCACAGGGATCTCTTCTTGTGGACTTCTACACTGTTTATTGTCCTGTGGCCTCTCAATAGTTAACTATTCCAACTCAACTCTGAGCTCATGGGTGTTTAGGAGTTAGATTTTCTTTCAAGTTAGTCTCAATACCTCATAATAGTAATTCAATAAATACTTGTTAAATGAATTATTAGCCTGAAAATATCATTGGAAGACTACATATGTGAAAGAAAATCTCTCCAAACATAAACCATCTCCAAGTCCATGATGTGCTTTATGTAAACCTTTGTCTCCCAATTAAATCATCAAATCCACTTTTTTTTTTAATGGCCAGACATATACACTGGAAAAAAGGTGAGATGAAAGACTGATATTAAAATGTGAATATTTATAGTTTAATCTCATTTTCCATCAGCAGGTGGCTGGCTCGTCTGCTGTATTCCATAGGCGGGTACCCTCTTGCAGTTTTTACCTTGAGCAGAAAATGTATCTTACCTAACGGTGAAAGAAGGGCTTGGGAGGATTCCACTCTTTTCCTGGTGCTTGGGTTAAGGGATAAACTTTGCTGGGTTCCTTCACTTATTTATCCACACGACCTTGGATCTGAGCTTCTCCAAAGACCAAGCAAGTTAGCAGGTGCTGGAATGACAGCTCCTCAAGACTTACTACTATGATAGCACTCCTACAGGTTTTCTCAACACAGAGAGGAAACATTAGTTATAGGCTTCACTTACATGCAGTAGAGTTTAGGTAATAAAAAAAATTGGTGGTCTTGCACCAGGGCTATCCTAAGTGTAACATTAATTGTGTCTATCTAATCTAAGGCTGCGGTTAGGACAGTTTAGACAAAGAAAGCCAGTTAGGTCAGCTCCTCACCCTTGCTCTTTCGAGGCTTCTGCTCAGGGGATGGAAACAGGGACTCCAGAGACATCTGCTCAGGGAGCTTCTCCATGGGCTGAGTCCAATCCCCGGTGCCGCTCTGAGGCTAAAATCTTCTCTAAAAATTCTTCAGAACAGGACACAAAGGATGGGCAGTCACTTCAGGAAAGGGTTGGAGAACGGGTCAGATATAGGGAAAACAGTAGGTGAAGCCTTCCCAGGAGAGACTCCCAGGCCAAGAGACGGTCTGAGAAGTTTCATTCTCTCTTCAGGCCAGCTGGGTCCTGCCCTGAGAAGGTCACCAGGCCAACAGCACTGGGAGGTAGCCTGCTGGCCCAGGCACTGCGCGCACGGGCGGGCAGGACCCAGCAGGTTCCTGCGGCCCCGCCCCAATTCCACGGGGGTCCCCCCACCTCCCAGTCCGAGCCCACTGCCGCAGTAGGAGCTTGCCACCTGCTGTGACGCTGGCTGCCCCACTCTCCTCCTAGAGCCTGGGGTCGCTGAACCCCTATACTCACTCGCTCAGTCCAACCCATGCGCTCCAAAGCGTTGGCGACTTTGCCCTCCGGTGGGAGGTCTGTAAAGTCGGTTCCTTGGTGTGCACTTCCGGGTCCCATCTAGCCGGTTGGAGGTCTAATCTCGATCACTGATGATCCAGGGGCTGCTGGGTCCAGAACGGTGTGGGGGTGGGGACCTACCTCAGTGTTTGTTCTCACCCCCGGAAGGACTGTAGCAGGATGGGGCAGATCTCTATATGCCCTTTATCGCCTAAGTGGACGGCGGATCTAAATCGGTTATTTCCTTTACTCATCCTCTCTATCCATGTGCACCCCATTTGCCTCCTCTGCCTGACTCCTGCCTGTTACCACCCACCTCACCTGTTCTTCAAAATCACAGGTCAGTTTGACCCGTGGGGTCCGAATTCACGTTATCTAGGTCCTGGGTCCACTCTGTCCTTCTCTCCCTTTGTCGCTTCAACGCAGCCCCTCCCAGTTTTGCCTGGAGTATATAAATACGCAGGAGAAACACGCTGGTACCAAGACCGATATGAGGAAGAAAAGCCTTTGAGAGGTCAAGATCCAAAGACCCTATTGCGCCTGCAGTACAGATTTGCCAGAGGCACATTATGATATGTTGAAGCAGGAAAAGGGGTTAAGGAAATGAGTTGTTTAAATAGCAGCTACCAGTTGTGGAGCATTTAAGCTGCCATTATCTCATTAATCCTTATAACTATCCCATAAATTTGGTACTCTTTACTATCTCACATGCCAGAAGCTGCAGTTAGTAAGCAACTGTAGGCAGCATTTGAATCCTGTTGTACACAAATCAGAGCTGGGTGTCTATTTGCACCCAGAAGGGTCAATGAGAAAGACTGGGTAGAAATTTGTAGTATGTGCAACCACAGAAAAGGAAGACAGACACTTATAATTTTGCCCAAGTTATATATTTATAAACATGAATGAAATACAAGAGATTAACCATTTTCTAAACGTGAAAACTGAATAGGATGCATCAGCAAAATAAGAAACTCCAGCATTATTTTCTTGTTAATTTGTACAGGGCACCATCTGATTTCTGAATGAAATCATTCTTATAGTCTTGGGTTAAACAATGGTTTCTTCGAGCACTCATATTTTGAAAATGTGATGTCACATGATAGAAATTTTAGAAGAGACAGCTATCAGTTGCTGACTCCAACAGGGAGTGCCCATTTGGAGGCAGTTTCTACCACAGCCCAGGATGCCTGATGATTTCTCTAATCATATTTACTGGTAAATGCTCCAAACCCAGGGCATCCCACCCTGGACAATGCTAGTTCTGCACTGTTAAATGCTTATTAATTCCCCCTTTAGACTTTACTTCTATCTAAACATCCATCTTCTATTTTTATTGGTTTTATATTAGTGTTTATATTAATAACTTTTGGCACTTACTATATGACCAGCACCTTTTACATTATCTGTTTAGTTTTCATGCTGTTATTAACCATATTGTATAGACAAGAAAGCTTAGAAAAGCTTAAGTAAAATTTCCAAAGTCACACAGCTAGAAAATAGCCAAGTTCAAACATAAATATGTCTAATTCCAAAGCTATTGCTTTGACAACTAATCTGTTAGTCTTACTCAGTGGATGGCTTCATTCATTCGATTAGGTTAACTGTACCCTTTGGCTAGCACTGAATATCAGAGCCTGGCAATTGTATTACTGAGTGAATGAAGGGATGGATGAGGTTACATTTTCTAGATGTGAGAATCCCATCACACTTTATTGAGATGACACTACACGAGTGTCTTTTGAACTTTGCTCTTAAACTTCATCAGTTTCCCCCCATACAATTATTCCTAGGGTGAGGCATTTCTCCAGGGGGCTCATTTATTACCCTGAAAATGCCAGTCTTTCATCTGTAGGCCCACTGACATGCTCTTACCTGAAATACTCTCCTTGCTCCTCCTCCAACATACCCCATCTCCCTCCAGTCTCTAGATACTCTCGCTCAAGCCAGAACCTAGGAATCAAACTTGATTTTCCAAATACCTGCTTTGCTCCACTGCTATAACCAGAGGTGACAGTAAATCTTGGTAAAAATACATGTCCATCAGCAAGTTCTAGTTAGCAGCAAAAATTAAGAGCACATTTGGGCATTGAAAAGTGGGTATGTAAATCTAGATGTGGGAGTGGGGTGGCTTGGCAGGAGATGGGAATTTGGGGGCTTTGATTTGTGGCCTGACATTGTCGAAATTGTCTAAGCCAGTTTCAAGTAGGGAAGGTCTCTGACTAGCTCCCAAAAGATATTGGAGTATTTTCTCCTAGTACCCCAGACAGCCTGGAGAGCTTTTAGGATCAGTTGCAGACTGGTAATTGTGAACCATTAGGGTGTAACAAAATGAAGAGCCATCAAAGAAAACTTTTCTGGTTGGTGTCTGATACCAACTTCAAAATGATGGAAAGTTTTAGAGTCAAACAGACCTGACTTTGAACTCACTGTGTGACCCTAACGAGTTCTTTAATCTCTCTATACCTCAGTTCCTCTGTGAAATGAAGTTATTCCCTTGCAGAGCTGTTGGATTAAGTCTGAATGTGTACATACATACATGTACATGTACATGTAGGTGGATGGATAGTAGATAAAATTAGGTGTCTCTCAACTATTAGATTTCTTCTCTCCCCTCTCCAACATCAAGACTAAAATGACTAAGAACACAAACCCATATCATACTGTACTAATAATTATCAAGTTTAAAGTAGCCTTGAGGATATTTGGTTTCTAATTTTTTTTAATGTGTTCATTTTTAAAAAACACGCTCTGCCTAGTTCTACTGAAATCTCAAACGATTTACTCTTATTTTATGTACTAACAGCATCCATTGAATAACCCTTTAAATCCTAAACATTCAGACTTTATTCCTCAAGAGTTCTGTGGAAGAGCAAGTATCAGTACACAGGAGAGTGATCTACTCTTTTTGTGAAGCAGGTTTCTGGAAGGAACTGAGTCACAGCCAGGATTGTGATTCCAAGATTTCCAAATGCTTTGCCTAAGCTAAGGCCTTCAGGTTTTATTTGAAACAGATTCTCAGAGTATCAAACACACCTTTATTCAAGTGGAGGTACAAAAGCACATTGCTAAACCAAATGCATACATGTGATTTTTATATATTCTGCTATTTAGAGATTACTTAGTTCTGTTTCATAATCATCGGAGTTGACTATTATTCTCTAAACATAAGATTATACAGTCATTGACAGGAAAAAAAACATGCATTTTCATCTGCTTTTACATTTAGATCAATTGATTTAAATCTCTACCTTGCCCTGATTAGATCCTATGCTTGCTGATGGCTAAGAGGTAAAATATAGTGGTAGAACTATCCTAGAGTTTAGCCATAAAATGCTTACAAAGCAAGCAATGAATTTGTATATATTTGTTAAAAATCCCTCAGAATATTGCAAGACCTGAACTATGAAGGCCTCAATTGCTGGGATGACAACTAGAATTTTAAATAACACTTATTCACAAAATATTAAGAAGATTAAGATGGAAAAATATAATAAGATGCTTTGACATCATCTAAGAAGTATGAACTGTTGCTAGGTGTTATAATGGTGACCTTGAAATCTGAAGCCAACATCTGTGATCACTTTTATCGATCAAGAAAATCATGTTCTCTTATATGGCCTGTAGACTCTAGTAAAATACAAAAAAAAAATGTGATAATAAATAAGTAATTATAAACAAAGCCCCCACACTTCAAATACTGTCTTGGATTGATGAGGGTTGATTGGGCATAAAAATCCAAATAGACAAAGAAGCAATCTTAACAGTTAAAATTTTATAATACCAGGAATATAACTGCCACTGTCTTGAAATACTATATAAAAACAGTCAATATCTTTGTTGGAAGGCTGAACCTCTCTGCTTTATGAAGCTTTCTGACCTTTTAGTATATGTTCTTTGTTTTGCCATATAAAAGAAGACCCAAGCATTTTGCTGGCCTTCAGTGGAAGTAAAGTAATTCTAAACTCAGACATGCAGAGTGGATGCTGAATGAATTAATGTAGCTATACCACCAGGAGTCTTGTTGGCTCCCTGATGTCCTCATCCTCTTTTAGTGGGCTGTGGATGCAGACAGGTCAGCTAAGAACTTGAGCATCACCTGAAAATGCTTAGCTGCCTGCCATAAACTCAGGGGAACCAGAATCCTTCATACATGAGTGACAGGATGTGGAAATGCAATTCTTTTAAAAGATGCTTTACTTTGGGAAAGACACCAGAACAGCATCAAGTAGGGGTGGCATACTTGCTGGTAAAAACCTTAAAATCAGGAAACTGTCATTTGAAGGTGCTTAAGAAAATGGAGAAATCAACAGAAATCCAAGTGTTGTGGCTGGAAACAAATAGGACATATGGTCCCCAAAAAAGAGCAGGCCTGACCATCTATTTTGGAGAGAACTTGGGCTGAGAACAGCAAAAAAAGCTAAATGAGCTACTTTTCAGACACTGACGTGTTTTAACAGTGGTGTAATATAGTATCTTAGGGAAGTTGTGAAAAATACATACCAATTTCAGGAAAAATAAAAATGTTTATAGGCCATATTAAAATAAAAATAGCTTAAATGAATTTCATAAATAAATATACATAGTTACTTACAACACTTATTATATTAAAGAATGCCATGAGAAAACAGAACTGCATTCACCATGTCACTCCTTAGACTAGACTCTCCTGCAATGAAAGATTGGGACTATATATTAACGATTTCATATACAAATAATCAACAATTTTCTCTCTGGTATTTTGATGTTGAGTAAGGCCAGAAATACGGCAGTAAATTTTTCCATTTAAATTATATCAGATTCTGTTCTGTTATAGATATTCTGATGATGAAAAAGACTTGGAACTCCTATACTCAATGGCTTCTCTTGGGTATGGATTCTTTGATGTTGAATTCAGATTGAAATATGACTGGTCTTCACACACACATTTATTACATTCATAGGCTTTCTGCATGGAATGAAATCGATGTTGAACAAGGTAGTTTCTTTGACTGAAGGCTTTTTCACATTCATTACAGTGATGAAATTTTATTCCTGTATGAATCCTCCAATGATAAGTAAGGTATAAACATAGCATGAAGCATTTACCTTCAATATATTCATAGGTTTTCTCATTGGTATGGGTTTGCAGGGTTTAACACTAACAGCTCTCCTACATTCATCACATTGAGAAGGTTTCTCTCTGGTGTGCATTCTCTGATGCTGAATAAAGGCTGAGCTCTGACTGAAGGTATTACCACATTCAGCACACACGATTTCTCTCTGGTGTGAACTCTCAGATGTTGAATGAGGCCTGAACTTGACTAAATGTCTCCCCATGTTCAATACATTCATAAGGTTTCTCTTTGGTATTAATTCTTTGATGTTGAACAAGTTGTGCTCTCTCACTGAGGTTCTTTTCCCATGCATCACAATCAAAGGCTTTTTCTCCAGTAAGGACTTCTTGTTGCAGGACAAGATCTGAGCTATGATTAAAACTTTCCTCATAATCATTACACTCAGAGGATTTCCCTTTCCTGTGAATTTTGTGATGCTGAATAAGGCATAAGGGTTGACTGAAAGCTTTTCCACATTCATTACATTCATGTGTTTTCTCTCTTGTGTGAATTCTTTGATGCTGAATAAGATGGGAATTCAATCTGAAGTCTTTTCCACATTCATTACATGTATAGGGCTTTTCTCTAAGACGAAATCCTTGGGGTTTAATAAAGGTCATCCCACATTCATTGTATTCATAGGCGTTCTCTTCACAGTGAAGCTTCTGATGTTCAACAAGGTATGAGGTATGGTAGAAGTCAATGCCGCATACAGTACACTTACAGGGCATCTCTCTGTGAATTCTCTGATGTTGAATAAGGTGAACACTACGACTGAAGACTCTTTCACAATTGCCACATTTATAAGATTTTGCTCTAGTGTGAATCCTCTTATGCTGAGTTATGCCTGAGCTCTGACTAGAAGATTTATCAGATGACTCACAGGACTTATCAGATGCTTCATATTTATAGGGTTTTTCTCTAGTATGTATTCTTTTATGTCGACTAAGACTTGAGCTCTGACTGAAGGATTTTTCACATTCTTTACATTTGTAGGGTTTCTCTCTAGTATGAATTCTCTGATGTCTAGAAAGGGCTGAACTCTGATGGAAGATTTTCTCACATGCATCACATTTATAGGATTTCTCAGTGGTGGTCATACTCTCACATTTAGTAAGGTGGGAGAGCTCCATTAGGCTTTCCTTATATTCACTACTCTGAAAATCCTGTGTTAGAGTTACTTGTTTGTGTTTCTCAGCAGCTGAATTCTGGCTGAGGCTCATGTCATACTTATCAATGTCATCAATGTTCTGTATTCTAAGATCTCTCTGGTCTATATTAAGGGTAGATTCCAGACTGAAGCTTTTTTCAGGTTCATTGCATTCATTGTTCTCATTGGTGAAAGTTTTCTTGCTGATTGTTATTTGCCTAAACTCTCTCTCCAGGAATAGGAATTTCCTTAGGATTTCCTGAAGCCTTTCTAATCTGTCCTCAGATTTATACACTTCTCTAGTCTCAGGAACTTGGGTGATATCCTTTTTGAGTCTTCCTACTCTTGTTTTGCATGAATGTACTTCTGCAATTTTCTGCTTAGGAATCAACAGCTTGTTCTCTTCTCTGGTTTCTGCATCTGATTCAATATATAAATAGAAAATGCAAATGTAATCTGTACACTGTGCTTAGAAAAAGAAAACTCAGAGAGGAGAAAACTAAACAATCTAGTTACTATCAGGATAAGAGGAGTTTATTTGCTCTAAAACACGGGCACAAAACCTCAATAGCAGATATAAGGGCATGAAGAGAAACAGGGAGGTAGGATCCAAATGGTTCAGGGTGCAGTAGAAACAGAAGGTACTTTCAGCAGAGTAAGAAGATAACCAATTAAGGTGTTTCAAAGGAGAAAATAGGAAAATAGTTCAAAAGAATTATAAATAAGCAACTTAAACAGGGACCTAGTTCAATCTGTGGATGATAAGGGACAAAATAAATGCAAAGAGTTCATCAAAACTGAAGGCAAAAAGAAAAGGTTCCCCATTTTGGGATACAGCTAGAGCTCTTCATTTTGAATTCCAAAAGAGCTACAGCTTGGCTCAACAACTGTACTAATTCCATCTGATTGATTCTACCTTACTCACCTGAGCAGTCATCCCTTAGGACTTCTCTATTCTTTGTTTCCAGATCAAAGACCTGTAGATCTTGTTCCAGTTGAGAGATCCCATCAGGCTTGGAAATTGGAAATCCTGCTCATAGAGAAGGAAATGGGATGTGGCAATTTATCCCCAGACACCATACCAGCCACTTTTTCTCTTAACTAATGGTTAATGGAGAAAGTAAATTCTTAGAAGACATTAGGAAGGTCTGGAGAGTGACAGTGTCAAATATGCTCTACGAGGAGCTCCTATTTGAGCTCTACAATGAGGTGTGTTTAGGGGCAAGTTTATGACTTTTGGGAGCACATTCATTTAAATATTACTCAGGCAAGGAATTTGTGCATGGGATAATTTCACAAAACTTATCATTATGACTCTTCACCTGTTGCCTATATATCAATCTTGTATTAGATCTAGTCTACAGTATTAGACCTGACAAAATTGAGGTCATCAAAATATAACTTTGCTGGCCTTGAGAAAGGTGAATATTCAAGTACCTGTTGTATGGTGAGATGAACAGTAGCAAGAGAATTGGTGAAGACAATAAATATTCCTAGTATCAATCTCAAGAAACAATTCATTTCAATTCACATGACTAAACAAAGAATAATATGACCCATCTCATCCATTAGGAGCTTACACGCTTTGTTTATTCAACATATTTATGGAATATGCAAAGTATGTATGGGGATAAAGGGCCCAAGCAGGTAAGGTCAATTCCCTCAAGGTCCTTACATTTGTCTTAACTGCAGAGACAAATATAAACAACTAACTATAACATGATAGTGAGGAAAGTGCAATAAAAGTGCATCTTCACATAAAATGGTCTCTTTCTGGCTTGCATAATGGACTGCAAAGATCTAATCTCTTTTAAAGTGAAAGAGGCAGTCTGCTTCTGAAGGGCAGAACTGTAGTATGAAAAGGGCATTTTTTTATACATGTTCAGCCCAGAAACCTTCTAGTAGCACCCACCCAAGGTCCAGCTCAAGCCTCTCATCTCCAAAAGCCTTCCTCTTCACTTACTGAATGTCTACAAAAATTATTACTTGTTTCTCTTATCCTGACATGTCACTATATGATGGAACTTATAGATTTTTTAAATTGGTTTCAGATATCATCTCTACCTGATTTATAAAATCCTGGATGGCAGGGTCTATATATCTTGTATCTTGCACTTCTTTTAATTCATTTACTTAAGAGCTACTCATTGAGTGCCAATTTTGTGCCCAAGTGTCAATATACAACAAATAACTAATGTTTTTAAAAGGGTAATGGGCCTGGAAAATATGATAAACCAACAGCTGCCCTCTTGGGATTCCATGTGAGGGCCTATGAGCAGAGAGATCAGAACAGATATAAGGAAGACATTTATTTACTATGTTTCTGAATTCCTGATGGGCATTAATAGAATCCTTTTGGACTCTGTATTTAGTTGAGGTCCTCCATAACAAATAAAGTAGTTTTGCAAGTTTAAAAAAACAGTGTGGCTTGAGGCAGGAACATGATTTGCAACTTTTATTTTTATTTTTTTGCAACTTTTAATTTTGAGATATTTATTAAGGTGTTTCTAAGTATTTGATAACTAAAACAAAGTTTATTTATTCTATATTGACACTTAAGTCACATATGTACAACAGAAAAGATCATCTTGATGTGGAATGAAAGGTCTGATTTTAGTGTTTAAGATAATGCAGAAAGGTATAAGAGAAAATGCTTAGCAGACAGAAATATGAGACTGCAGTTCAGAAATCAGTAGAGTTTGAGATATAGACTTAAAGCCACCTATATCATCACAATACTAAGCTTTGGTTTACTAAGCAGTTGGTAGGTACAAAGTACCATGCCAAGAGCTGCACAAGTTTTCACTCACTTAATACTCACCATACCTTTATAAGGTAGTTACTACACTGCACTCTTTTACAAATGGGAAAACTAAGATTCAAAGGGTTACCTGTAATTAACTTACCCAAGATCGTAAGTGGTCAATCTAGGGCACAAACCCAGACAGTCTTATTTTAGAACCTTACTTTTAAATAATCTACAGGTAAAAAAAATAATGATTGTGAGTGAAATCCATTCTTTCTTCCAAAATATGTACAGAAAGAAAACAGAACACCAATATATTGATAATGGAATAAAAGGTAAACATAATAAAAGGTAAACATAATAAAAAGAATGGAAAAATCATGATTGGAGAGCCAGTATCCAACAGATTTGAAGTCATAGATGTTTTAATGAAAAGGGATCTAAGAGATCATTGGTGTCAAGGAATGAAAATCTCTTTATAACAAAAATCCAAACTCCTAGGCATAGTCAGAGCAATATTCTATTTGAGGAGATTCCATTATAAAGAAATAATTTGAACGTTCTTCTAAAATTTGTGTTCATATTAAAAAATCTGGTCTGTAGCTCCTATCACTTGCTGTCGTCCTTTCCAAACAAATGTTAGAATAACTACTATCAGCCAGATACTTACAAATATAACCTAATTTACTTGGCAAAGAAAGGTAGACATTATGTTTCATGTTTTATAAATGAAGAAAATGAGTGTCAGTTTAAATATTTGCTCAATATATCACAGCTGGTAATTGGAACTCAATTTAATCCCAGTTTATATTCTTTCTAATCTACCACACTAAGGGTCACAAAAGCATCAAGACAGACTTTTTGCCGTTAGTCTAAATGTGTTTTCCTAAATTTAAGTCAAAAACTCTGTACTTTCAAAATAAGCACGTGCTTTAAAGTTTTTCCTCATTCAAGCCTCTCATCTAAAATTACTTAATTTTTTATTAAAAACTTTTAATTTTTAAATTTAAACCTTGACCATTTTCTAATTAAATTTATTTTTATTTAATCTGGTCTTTAAAAATAACATTAAAAATATACCTCATTTGGTTTGCTGCCTGTACTAGAGCTGTGTTAAGATTCATGCCTTTCTTCCTGGTCCTTAACAAATACAAAAATAAAATCTCTCCTTAGCAATATTGTTCTTGTGTACACACACCTATGCTAATGAAATATATCCCTAGACAATTTTACTTCTTCTTGAATGTTATGTCCTTTCTGCTCCCAAACTGTACAACCTTATGCCTTTCTGTTCAATTTATCATGGTCATTTCTAATTGTCACCAAAGTACAGAGCCATGAAAATATAAAATCACCATATGTGGTTTGACTAATTGTTCTAAGGCACAAAATAGTGAAAAGAGCATTGGTTTCAGAGTCAAAGTTGAGTCCCAAGCCTACCTCTGACCCTGCATGAATCACTTAACGTTCTCTGAGCCTCAGTTTCCTCAGGTATAAAGTAGAATACCTGCTCAGGCTACAGTAAGGATTAAACAAGATATATATAGTACCTAGTAACATACTGGTTACTAAAGAAATAGTCAATAGCTGTGGCAGTAAAAGACATTCTGTATAAATCATTTTTGTCCTCAGGACATCAACTTCAAAAAGTTAGGGGATAGGTGCCTAATATTCCTGACTTATCGACTCACTTATTATCAAATAGAACTGTGATAAACATTTTTCCTATACTGTCATCTCATTAGACACCTGCCACACTGCCCCATGTGAAATGCAATCTAAGCCTCGTTCCCATTCTTAATCTCCAGTGCTTATTCTTAATTTTAAGCACTAAGTCACAGATAACTTTCCTTTGGTTATGATCCTCAAGCCAGTAATTCATACACTATTAACAGAATATACTTTTTAGATTTGGTGATGAAAATTATGACTTTCTACCTACTTTTTCACTCTTTTATTCAGCTGTTCATATTCTGTATATTTACTACTATACAGGCAAAGCACTTAACCAAAGGACCAGAGTTCTGATGTCTGTGACAAATATAACTCAGAGTTACTGCCATGGGAAAAAGATGTGAACTGGAAGGCATGGCTGCTAAGTCAGGGACCAAATTATGTAAGTCCTTATTCTATAACACCAACATTAAGCTAAGTTAATTAAGTGTAGAACTTTACATTTTACATGGAGTTTGCTGAACCCACAAATATGAAAGGTCTTCCCAAAAACTATAAAAAATAATTACTAAGAAGATGCTGCTGACTTGGTCACAAAAGCAAAATGAGTAGGAGAATTTCTTGTATGCATTTGTGTCCAGTAAGTGTGCATGCGTGTCCTCTGTGTGTGAAGAGATGAGAGGAAATGGGATGAAATTCAGTTTCTGTGCTATTAGGTTGATTAAGTTAAGAAGTCTCTTTACTCCAAAAAGTAGACAGGTTAACTGTTGGAAATTATATAATTATTAGATAAATTTACAGTATCTTACAATTACATATCACTTTACAGTATACAAGCTTGTTAAATATACATTCAATTTGATACCCTGAAATAAAGAAAATTAACTCTTTTGCCCTCCCATTTCCCCTCCATCAAGGACAGAGGTCACGAACACTCAATCAGGAAAGGTCGTATAAATGCAGAACAGATGAATACAGAAAGGGGACAAAGGCAGGACCTTGGAGGTGACCACAGGGACTTAAAGGAAGAAGACTAGAATGTTAAATATGAGGAAAGCCCAGGGATCATAGGACAGTTAGGCATCAGAAGGGGCAGGTCCTGTTCACTACAGAAGGAGGGGAGTACAGAATACGTTCCACATTCTAAAATAACATGAAGAGATCATAACTGAAGAGCTGGAGTTGAACTTTGTGGTTCCTCAGAACACAAGTAGATGACCACCAACCGTGGCTTCTGAATGAACTCAAAATTCAGGATACAAATGCATCTGGTTGCAACGGAGGACTTCCTTGGCCCTTTACAAATTTAACAAAGGTCATTTGAGGAGCTGCAATTTTACATAGTGGTGACATCCTGGGAGCATCTATTCCATCAATCAAGTGTAATATCTTATAATCGTGGAAAAGGAGTTTCCGAGCGGGGACGAGCAATATCGATGGGAAGCCGATACTTGGGCCATCTCTTGGAGATTCCTGCTGAAAGGACTGCAAGTGTTTCTCCAGAGAAAGCACTTGCCTGGGTATGACTCAGGGCCGGGCAGGAATTCACACTATGAATCCGGGTGGTGGGAAGACGGAGAAGTATGCCTACAAAGATCAAAGAGCCAGGAATGGAAAACAGTCTAAAACCTTCCCCGTGGGCAGGCTGCCTCCCCACAGACAAGAAGACCTTTTTAATACTGAGTGTAATCAAGAAAGACAAAGCAACACCCTGGATGCCACTAGCATAAGCAAAGCAAAAAAAATTAGAAAGAGTGACAGAAAGAAAAGGAAAACTGTGATTAAATATATACGTAAATAAAAAGAACAAAAGCAGAGACAGGCAAACAAAAAAGAGAGAGGAAAAGGAGCAATGCTCACATCAAGGGAGCTACCAACAAAGCCCACTGATGCTTGTCCACAGCACCACAGGTTGCCTAATCTTGGCTGCCTACTGTACCATCCAAATGACAGAGGAGCGACTTGGTTTAAGTCTGAGACTTCTGCTGCTTGGAATGAGGTTACTTAGGATTATCATCTGGGTGACTCACTGAAATGTACTCACAGTGACTCATGCCTTTAAATGAAGTCTCTCAAATTCTGCCAGTTTGGAGATGAATTTAGGGATCTTAAAAGGTGAGGGATTACTCAACAAGAAACATTTAACCCTATCTTTTTAAAAGGCATTTCTTCTTCCAAAGAAAATGGGAAAGTCAGATACAGGGGCACTGAAGTACCAGCAAGGAAAGTATCTGGTTGTGGGTTGGGAGGCCCTAGAGTCTCTCTCATTAAAAAAAGAAAAGGAAAAAAAAAAAACGATAGGAAAGGTGAAAACTTAGGCAAAGCATAAGCAACTCTCCCTTTTCTAAAAGGGAAGAGATACCCAACAAAAGCAGGAACCATTAACTCAGGATAAGGAGTAGAATGTCTGGTCTTGAAACCCCCAAAGGAAAACCACTCCCAGAGAAGATGACCTTTAAGATAGAGGATTCAGAGGTTCTAAGACCTGGAATCTGACCCAAACTCTACTTTCTCAGAGACCTCACACCTACTCAGTAAAGAAATCCCAATAGATCAACTGAATAAAAAGACAGTCCTTACCCAGTGAGACCACGTTCCCATAATTCTCTAACATCACTTCTCTGTAGAGATCCCTCTGAACAGGGTCCAGGCATCCCCATTCCTCTCGAGTAAGGTGCACAGCCACATCCTCGAATGTCACAAACTCCTGAAATAACACAGCCTGGCTGCTCTCGGGAATGAGGCCACTACAGCATCATGGCCAGAGAACGATGGAGATGATATAGAGTCTCCAGTGTGTATTTATGTCAGGGAGGAGTGAGAACAGATTAGAATCTAGGGAATAAGGTCCATTACCCTTTAATGGCTAATAAGCACCCATCACAACACTAGGGCTAAAGAATAAACAGTGTTTGCTGGTGGTGTTTGGAAAGATGGAAAGGTGGTTTGTGCAAAGTTCAGGTCTCTGAAGAGATCAGTTCCAAAACTGGGGTCTGCTACTGAAAAAAAAATCCAGGCAAGGTTTACAGATGGGGTGAGGGAAGGGCCACACTCAATCAGCAGCATCAGTCCCTGAGGAAAAGATGGTTCCTCAGCTCACCTGGTACCTGGCTGTCAGGAGTGCAGCTGCCTGGTCTCCTGGGCTTCCCTCGTGGGGAAGAGCAGGCACCTGGGGAACAGGTGGAGCTAAGGGAGGAGAAAGGAGCCAAGAGTGAGAGTAGCCCTTCCCCAAGGGCTCCCTTACAGAAAAGAGTCAGTAGGACCCTTCTTCACATCAACATTCTAGTAAAACCAATGAATGCTTATCAGGTACTGAGTATATCTACTCTGCTCCTTCTCAGCACTTGCCTGCCCTGCTTACACATGTTTAGACCCATGATTCAGGACTTTAAGCACTGTACCTGTTTTGCAGATGGGCAAAGCAAAGCCTAAGGATTTGCAGTGACTTGTCCAGGGCCATGGTTATTTAGTAGATTTCTGACCCTTTCCTAGACACTGTTCTATAAAAATCACTAAGGCTTTCTCTTGTGAATGAGCACCATCTCTGCAACCAGTGTGTAAGGCCCCTAAGAATGAGGAATGGCCATCTGTTTCCTCACAGTCTTTTCCACACTCCCACAATGCCTCACAGCACTCCGTGTACTGTGGCACCCAGTGTTGCTGACACACAAGTTATTTCACTGCAGTTGGCCATGAGTATTCTAAGATTCTTACAAAACAAAGGAAGTATAATACAATAAAAATGTTATCGTATAGTCAATATGTGACATGTATACATTCATACAGGCATTTGCGCTCAACCAAGCAATTACATGGGTACTTACTTAACCAAAATTAAATTAGTCACAAATATTGCAGCTGCAACAGAATGGCAGGTGGCAAAGCACAAAAGGTCATCAAGGAAGGAAGACACTAAGTGAAGGGAAGGGACGGACCCTAAACCTAAGAAGAAATGAAAGCCAGGCAAGGATTGAGATGCAGCAAAAACAGCATATTTTAGAAATTATTGTGGATGTGGTACCTGGGATGAAGCAAAGGTTGTATAAACAAAAAACAGCTAGAGCAGAGTGAGTGATTAGGACTGAACTGAGTCACATCTGTCCCTCCCTTCCAGACCTCCCTCTAGGGGCCACCTTCTTATTGAAGTTCCTGGCCTCTCTCATACCAGGCCCAGAAGCCCCTCTCCACTCCCATTTTCCTGGATGCAAGTGCTCTCCCTGCCTTACCCCCAGTGAATCCCTGTTCCATGTCGGTGTCCTGCACGAACTGAGGCTCTGGGGACAGACCCTCAGACTGGGTCTCCAGAGACTGGAAATGGACCCTTGGTGATCCTGCCGCTTCCTGGACCGATATTTCCTCCATCCCTGTTTTGGAGACCAATGACCATCACTGTGGGGTGAGATTAGGAAAAATTATTGTAATAAGTTAAAATGACCCAAAATTTCATATCCTCAGGACTTAGCAAAGTATCTTCGACACTGTAAATACCAAATAAAAAGTCAATAATGATTACCCAACTAAATTAAACAGGTCTGGTGGAACTTTTTTTAAAAATCAAGAAAGTACAATTTAATATAGTAAGATTTCTGTGCCAAGTTTAAAATATTTAACATTTACAAACTTCTATCAGGGCTCAAGTTCATATGCAGAGAAATATGCTAGTTATGATTACTCGTTATTTTTTTAAGCGCAGACTTCTTAGGAAACTACTTGGTAACACTGTCAGCCCATTTTCAATTACTAAATGGTTTTGACTAAGAACAAAATTCCACTTTGGGGATTCATTAACTTAGGCGAGGTAGGGAGGCCTTTTACCACAACCCTGACAGTAACCCAGAGAAGAGCTGCGATTTAAACAGGTTTGACTGGTGTCCTTCAAACCCAAGGACGCGACAGGGTTCTGTCCCCCTTCCGCAACCCTCTGACGCGACAGGGTCTGTCCCCCTTCCCCAACCCTCAAAAAGGACCCTCGCGCCGGGTTCTCCAAAGGCCTCTCCCAGCCCTGCCCTCCCCCCACTTTCCTCAGGTGAAAACAAGGTCCCAAAAGGGCGAGGCAGGCCACAGATACCCAGCTCACACCAAGGCACTGTCACTGGATCCTGACGGCGAGATCCTCAGTCCCTGGAGCAAAGCGGGACTGAGGAAAAACAGGCCCTCGCTCTACCGGCCCCGCGCGCTCCAGAATACGGAAACCGCCGTAGGCGGGACCGGGCGCCGCTGCCTCTTCTTCCTCCCCACGAACCAAAACAAGGGGCCGTCCCCACCGCGACCCCAGAATGGCTTCCAGAGACTCACCCGAACGGAGCGGCCGCCCAGGCTGCCGTCCTGTCGCAGACACCCTTGCTCGCGGAGCCACCCCGGCCTTTCAAGGGTCGCTCTATACCACCGAGAAGGCGGTGCTTCTCAGTGGCACTTCCGGAGGCGGAGTCCGGAAGGCAAGCCCCCGGATGCAGGCCCTGGATGAAGGCCCCGGATGAGGTGTGGGAACCTGTTAGGTTAGCTTGCTTGGTATTTCTCCTCCTAACCTGCCAACCCTTCTGGGCCGCCTTTGTAACCAGAATACCTGTAATGACTGACAGCCCCGGACTTGGGAAGGCGGCCCCGCTGGCCCTTTCTGGCTTCAGCCAGTCCTCGAGACTCCCTGTGGGGTAGTGGGCAGCACGCATGTATATCGGGAGGTGAGGAAGAATGTCAGACCTAAAGGTCAGATTTCCTGAGTCAGCCGTTCGGAAGCTAGCACAAGGGTACAGAATACACTGATTAAACAGAGGATTGAAGGCTCTTTGGTTATAGAAGGTACACACAGAAAGTCAGGGATCGGAATCTAAAAAGGTTCTTGGGGGAAGGAAGGGGCATTGGGCAACTTGCAGTGGAAGAGAGAAACTGAGAATAGAAGAGAGCCGCGTTCCTGGACAGACTGGACTATGCAGAAACCTGGATAGGTAAAGCACGGAGAACTTGGACAGTCAGGCCAGGGTGCTGGAACAGAACCCCCTAGAACATTATGATGTCATGCCATGGATCCTTAAAGAATGTGGTCTTGTGAAACTAGATCTGCTAGGGACTAGCAAGTCTCTTAAAAAATAAAAACAGTGATTTGAAAGAGATTTAGGTATTACTTCTTTGTTTAAGCCCACAAATCAAATGTTATCATTTAATGGCATTTGTGATTTTTAGTTTAAACTATACAGCTTTAAAGAAAATATATGAGCAACTGAGCACGTCATTAATTTTTCCCTTATGCCCACCATGGCACTAGGCATGGATAAATACAAAAAAAGTAAAACTTTCACACCAGAATTCATACATGCTCTAAACATGGGTTTGCTTTCCCAACTGCTTTGCCTCCACTAGCACCATCATCTGAGAACTTACAGGATGCCTCATCCATTGGACATACCTTAAACTAAGCAACCCATTCTATAGTCAAGAAGGTATGACAATGAGCTTGTAAACAGAGAATTCATGGTGCTTACTCATCATTCAGAAGCAGCTGGCTTGGCAGAACTATGGAAAGGCATGTATTGAAGACTCGGCTAAATTGCTGATATAAAATACAGCACCTTGTATGGCTGGGGATACAGTATATGCATTGATGTACACTGAACCAAATAATATAAACATGGTACTCTATCTCCAACATAAAGACTACAGGAACTAATGGGTCAGAATAGTGGTGGCCCCTATTACTGTCATCCAGTAATCCATTTGTGGAATTTGTGCTTCCTACTTCCAGACCTAGAGTCTGCTGGGTTATGGTCCAGATTTTCTAATGAACATTTAGGAGATACCTTGTGTTCTACTTCACTGGAAACTGAGAGTAGCACCAGGCCACTTTGGGTCCCTTGTGCCAGTAGATAAGTAGGCAAAAAACAAGAGTTATTATATATGCCTCTACAGTCCCTGCCACACACACACACTATATAAATGGAAAAACATACCCAGCCAGCTGCATTCAATAACCTACCTTCAACCACTGTAATGTAAAAATAGGTGTGGAGGTAGAGGGAAGAGGGCAGGTTTATACAAAGAAGAAAAACACAATGCATAATAATGCAATGGCACTTAGAGATGACTTGGAACACTGGACGGAAATATGAGGAAAAAGTTCTGGGAATATGATGTCTCCAAGGAAGACCACAGGTTAGCCAGCCAGCCAACCACTGCTAAGGATCAAAGACATAGTCAAGTGGATTATTGAAGAGTCATGGGGAAGTAGAAAGAAAACAATGGCAACCACAGCAAGGTCAAACCTCATAAGGAATGGAACATTTTTCAGGGCTTGGAAGGTTATTCACAATATTGCTTAGTCACTGGTAGCCTCTGTCACAGGTGGCTGTTCATTTTGTGGGCTTCCACTGTCATGCTTCAAGTTGTCTTGGAACTTAGAGTGGTGTCACAGCCATTCGAGGTCTCAGTTACAGTTTTATTAAAGAAGTTTCTTGATCCACTTATGAAGTAATGGTAAAAAGTCATAATTATTGTGATACATTCTGACAGCAAAATGTCTCAAATTTGACTTACTATAGTAATTCCATTACTGTTAAACTTCCTGGAAGTCTTAGACAAGCTCAGAACCTTATAACTTCTAGTTGGAAAAAATGCCTGTGGCCCGTAAAGCAAGTATTTGAAAATACTGCCCATTCAAGTGGCAGTGCATAACCAGGGTCCCCAGAGCAGCACAACCACTTTGGTTTTGTGAAACCACTCATTCTTTTTAATTTAGGGATTATTTTTATTTAAAATGTTTTTGAGATATAATTCCAGTAAATACCATACCATTCACACAAACTATGCAAGTCAAGGATATTTAGTATGCTTACAAACAGTGCAACCATCCTCACAATCAGTTGCAGAATATTCTCATCATCCTCAAAAATAGCCACACCTAAGAGCAGTCTCTTCCTATTCCTCCCCCAGCCCCGGGCAACCACTAATTTACTACCTGTCTATGGATTTGCCTATTCTGGACATTTCATATAAATGCGAGGTTCACTCATGGTGCTACATGGGTCTGTACTTCATTCCTTTGCATGGCCCAGTAGTATTTCATCCTGGGGACACACTGCATTTTGCTTCTCTATTTATCACTTGATGGATATTTGACTTGTTTCTACTTTTTGAGTATTATGAGTCATACAGCTATAACAGTCATATGTAATTTTTCATTTCTCTTGGGTATATATCTAAGAATGGAATTATTACAGTTAACACCGGTTAACTCTAACAAGGTGAGGAAATGCCAGAATGTTTTCCAAAGCGGCTGCACTAGTCAGCGTGTTTACCACCACAGTGTATTGAGGCTCAATAAGAAAAGTAGAGGAAACGTACTGGACCGTATCCAGGGAAACTTAATCTGTTTTTCCCGAGGGTTAAAGCTGCGCCAAAGAAAGCGATTCCCACCCCAAAGCCGAAACCCAGTGATTGGCGAGGAGGAACACAAACCCTCTCCGATTCGTAAGAGGACCCCGAAGCGAAGCCCAGACCCGGACAGCCGAGGTTGACGCGCTTCGGCTGCTGGCACTGACACACACGCACACACATTCTCTCTGGGTTTGGGCCAGCAGATCGCCCTTCGATTCCCCAGAGCCACCTCCCTTTTATATCCCAGCAGCCCCCAGACTTCCCCGGGGTTCACGGTGAGATGTGGGTCTGGCTGGGGGGCGAGGACAGAGGTGGCTCCACGTCCCTAACCTGCACCCCAGCCTCGGCTGTAAGAAGCGCCGTCTCTCTGCAGGGACAGCCCTGGATCCAAGCGGGAAGGGAACGATGATGTTTTCGTTCCCGGTCTGGGAAGAGGCAGCCTAGTCCTGGGTGTTCACCCCAAAGGGTCGGAGACAAGGCTCTAGTTTAATTTTTGTGATCCCCACGGAAGCATTCCATATGCTGTCCTTCGGGCGAGAGCTTCCCCCCCGCCCAGGTTTCTAGGGACCCCAAGTTGTAAAACGAGGAAGACCCTCGAGGTTACCAAGCTCCACCACGGACTCTTCTTTTTTAATAGCGGACAAACTTAAGCCTCTTAAGTGTTTGCTCACCCCCCAAACCCATTACCATTGATGATGATGGTTAAAGAGTATTTGAAGCCTAGTGAAAAACGCGATCTGGATGCGGTAGGGAAAAATTAGACACATTTCACCCTTTATATTTCCAGACTTCCTAAATGTTTTTTATGTGTATAATTTCAGGCATTAGTTCGATTTTTCATTTGTGGTGGCTGAGCTTCACTCAGTGGGATGAGTAGTGAAGGGAGTTGGTGGCCGCATGGCGGAAAGTGTGTTGGGCGGTTAGAGACTAATTACCTGTGCTCTCTCTGCCACTGATGGGATGGTCTTGGACAAAACACCAGCAAGTCTCAATTTGGTAATAAGTAAAATAAACTGGATTATCTCAAAGGAACTTTCCAACTTGGAAATTGACTGAGAGCTATTTCAGTGTGAAAAATCCGGGCGGGCCAAACCTAAGGCCCCATCTCTGTTTCCTGCAGTGTCACCAGGATAAAGAAACTTTCGTTGTCCAGAGAGAGAGAGAACGTTAGGGGGCAAGTCAGTGCCAAAGAGATAATATTCAATCAATAAATGAATTGTGGAGAATACACTGAAAGCAGATCATCGAAACCTTACTATTTGCTGGAGAAATAGGTTGGTTACACAGTATAATAGATGTACAAGTAACTTACCCATTGACACGTTATTTATGTAGTTTAAACCTATAAATATTCTATAATATTCCTTCCATTCTTATTCAGCTGTTTCATAAATAACCAGGTAGTTGTAATATAGCAAAATCTGTTAATTTATAAATGACATGCCCTTAAGGCCTATAATGAATTTGTTGAACTTTCTACAAATGGGAAGAAAATGTTGGCATTATATTCATTTAAACAAATGTTTTTAAATGTCTGTGGGTTGCAAGGAACAATGGTTAAGTGACTTACAGGCAACGATGAAAGCAAAAGATAGTTTTTATTCTTGTGAAGTAATCTAATTGAGATAAGGCATGAAAGCATTAAAATTAAGTTTCAGGGTAAAAGCTATCAAAATGTTACATACCAAACTAGTAATGGAGACAGTGAGTCTAGAGTCAAGAGATGACTGGGTGCTAGGACTGCTCAAGAAATGTAAAATAAAACCCAGCCTTTCTACTGGTACTTGCCCAGAATATGAGCAGAAACACCATCTAGGAGGGCCTTTCCAGGGCAGAGGGGAGTGACAGCTCCTGACCGCAGCCCCGCGTCTTTGAGTTTCATGTCCTTGGAGTCCTTTCACTTTGATTCACACTGCCACTGTGGGGGGGGCGGGGCCTGGGAAAGTGTCGTCCTCCCCTTCCCACCTTTAAAACTTAGACCCAGATGTCAAAGCCCAAGATTTCTTTTCCTCGATCTCCTTAAAATACCTAAGACAAAATGGAATTTTCAGAAGATATATCACTAAAAATGAAGGGACATAAGCACAGAACATACAATTGTTGGAAGATGAACATAAGATGGGTAACAAATGATGACAGAGAATGCTAATGCTGTAAGATGGGGACAAAAAAGTTAGGGCTTGTCAGGAAAGGTTAAATGGGTTTCAACACTTTTAAAATATAAGTTCAAGTTCTAATTTTTTGCCCTGTGCCCCAGTGGGTCACCTTGTATACCCTGCTTTGGTGATCACCTTAGAGTGACCAGAGCACTTCTTTTAGAGTGACTGGATGGCAGTGTAACAGCATTGTTAGGGCCTGGCCTTCAGACGTGGGTTTGAGCACTGCACTAGCTGTATGTTATTTAGTCTTTCCCATCTTCTCTTTTTCATCTATAAAACAGGAATAATAATCATGTGTACTTTACTAGGTTTCTACGGGTATTAAATGACCTGAGTGTGTAAGGCACCAAATACACCTGGCACACGGCTGACATAAATGGCAGTTGTTACCATGTCACACCATTGGATTTAGTAAATTGTCTTCACGAGTACTTGTATGAGTTGTTAGCAGTCACGTTAGAAATCCAATGTGACTTTTTAAATACTTCTTATTAAATTTTCTTCCTTGCAGGATTATAAAAACCAATCTCATAAAACATCTAGGACAGAAAGGACAGTCCTGCGAACGTACCCTATTTGGATCAAGTGAGCCAGTTCCTTGAACCTGAATAATGACTGCTGGATGAAGGGTACTGCAGATCTGTCTCCCCAGGCTGCCCAGGAGATAAAGACACAGTGATTATGAAAGTGGAGGAGGAAGATGAAGAGGATGGGGAAGACCATTTCCAAAAGAATGAAATAAGATAGAGTTATCACCACAATTTCTTAGTCATTCCACAACTATGAATGAGAGAGCCTTATTATCATCATATTTAGTTGCGTATAGAGTGGCAAATGAGAAAATGGCTCATATAGCTGCTGAGAAAATTATTCTTCTGGCACGTATGGACATGGTATGTGCAATTTTTGATGATAAATCAGCTCATAAATTAAGAACTATTCCTCTTAGTGATCATACAATATCTCGTCAAATCTGTACCATTGAAAAAAGATTGAGAAGCAATGCTTATTACACTGCTACAGTGTGGTACAGATTTTGCTATTCAACTTGACAAAAGCACTGATACTGCAAGTTGTCCAACAAACATTCTTGGTTTATGTCCGATATGTGTGGCAAGATGATTTTATAGAGGATCTGTTGTGTTGTTTAAACTTAAATTCACATATAGTTGGGTTAGATTTATTTATTGAATTAGAAAAGTGTATTGTTTGTCAGTACAAATTAAACTGGAAAAATTGTAAGGGAATTTCCAATGATGGAGCAGCACGTGTGACTGGGAAACAAAGCAGAGTTGTTGAAAAATTATTAGAAGCAGCTCATAACAATATTCTTTGGAATCCCTGTTTTATTCAGCTAGAAGCTTTGGTATTCAAAGAAATCCCACTAAGTCTATTGGATGTATTGACAAATGCAGTGAAAATTGTTAATTTCATTAAAGGAAGCTCATTGAACAGCCAACTTCTTGAAATCTTTTGTTCAGAGATTGGAGTTAACCATACCCACTCACTGTTTCATACAGAAGAGAATTATTTTTTTGGAAAATTATTCTTGTTGGTTGTCTCAAAGAAGAGTATTGAGCTGAGTATGTGAACTCAGAAATGAGATTTACACTTTTCCTCATTGAAGAGCAATCTCATTTGGAAACTGTTTTTGAAGATGACATTTGGGTAACAAAATTAGCATATTTAAGTGACATTTTTGGCATTCTTACTGAATTAAATTTGAAACTACAGGGGGAAAACAATGATATATTCCAATATCTTGAACATATCCTATGATTCCAAAAGACATTATTGTTGTGGCAAACAAGACTTAAAAGCAATCACCCCAGCTTCTACGTGTTCCTAACACTGTCACAGCACCCTGAAAAGAACATTCTTAGTGAAGGCTGCTTCAAAGAAACAAAATTAGAGATATTGTTGCATCTCATTTCTTTGTCTCAAATCTTTAATTACTACTTTGCAGAAAAGAAATTTAAATTGTTAAAGGAAGATATTTGGATGAAAGATCCATTTGCTTTCAAACCCCAGAGTCAATCGTTGAGTTAAACTTGGTGCCTGAAGAAAAGAATGAATTGTTGCAGCTCAATTCATCATTCACACTGAGGAATTATTATAAGACATTAAGTTTATCTGCATTTTGGATGAAGCTTAAAGGTGAATTTCCATCGCTAAGTAGAAAGGGTATATTGCTATTATTGCCATTTACAACTACCCATTTGTGTGAACTAGAATTTTCAATCTTGACACGATGAAAAACAAAGAAATAGGCTCAGTAGTGCCCCCGACACGCATGTAGCCGCATCTTCCTGTGACCCCGACTGGGGTGAACTCACGGACAGGCAACAGATCCCTCACGTTAAAAACAGTCTTTACAAAACTTTGGCTTTCTACATTTTTTGGTATTTTTGTATATTGTATTTAAATATTAATAAAAATTACACTTGGAATTTACTAGGTTTCTTTTCATGAATAGTAACAGTAAGTATTGTTTCATGAGACTTGTATAAGTACATAGGATAATACTGTAAAATACAATATCCAGCAGAAGTAACACCTGCTTGAATGTGGTTGGTAGGGCAATAATATGGGTGTAATAATTTATAGTTTCAATTTGACCATTTCACCTAAAATGTCATATGGTATGCTTGAGTGTAATATTGTTATGTTACAGAATTACATGCTTATGATTTTGTAATTAAAAGGGGCGATATCTGTGCCAAACCCTATATATATTTTTTCAGTTTTGAAAATTAGTGCTCTTGACAATTTTGTACTCAGGTCTGGTTCACCTGCCCACTGTCGCTGCCTTGGTCCTCCCTTTGAGTCAGAGCCCCATGCAGGTTCTGTTATTCACCACACATGTGCCTATGTGCTCTCTGCTTTTTGTCCTAATTCCAGATAGTGAATCTTGATGCCAATTACAGTTTAACACCATCGTCCTTATAACTGGGTTTCTGTGATCAGGGGCATGTGTTGTCATTCTAGCTAGTGAGGTGTGCAGGGCTGTCTATCAGCATATTTCTGAGAAGGTTTCCTTTACTCTCAGAAAGAGACACAAGAGAAAAGATAGTGATAATTGTGGCATAGTTTATGAATCTCCCCAGATCCCTTCTTAAAAACACAGCAGCTAGGATAGCAAAACTGAAACCTGTGGACAGTGTCTACAACAAAAACAGGGGACAACTTACCACCTACAGTTACAAAACTAATGTAAGTCTCAAGTCATTGTGTAAAAGGAAACAGAGAAGCAACAAGCATGTGAAAGATCTGAGAACTGCAAAATAATCAACAGGAACTTGAACGAAATTTTGGTGAGCTATACTGAGAAAAGCAACCGAAACTAAGAAGAGTTTGCACACTTCACTAGAGGGGAAGATTTAGGGGTTTGTAGTAAAGTCTGGGAACGGTTTGGGCCCTGAGGAATAGAATCTAAATTGAACAAGACAGACCAAGTCTTCATTCTGTGTCCTTGAGGACAAGCCAGAATCCAGAAGATAGCCAGGCCCTCCACCCCAAGGCCAGGGACCTCACTGGAGCAGTCTACAGACTTTATGTCATGACCCCTCGGTTCTGAGACAAGTCTGAACCAAGCAAATCGGGGTGGCGAATCCAGCGTGCCCCATCCCTCCCATTTACCCCCCAGGGCCCAAGAGCCAGAGAGTGCTGCCCAATGGCTTTCAGAAGAGGAGGAGCCTGCAGTACAGCCAAAGCTGTCTTGCCTACACCCTATCTGGGCCAGCATTAAGTCAGCAGCACTGGGCTCATGCAAAAGTGACAGTGAGACACATGGGCCCTGGCCTGGAAATGCTGAAATTGAGGATTTTTGACTTGAGACATGGGAGGTAAATGATGGCAGAAGTTCCCACAGCCGGGAGTTGAGACCAAGTCCAGTTGTGGACCTGTCACTCCCCAAGTGAAGTGTCCTGCATTTGTTAAGAGGCTATGCTTTTTTTATATAAGGATGTTCTGCAAACAGTCCCACACATTATTCGTTATAATGATAATTGTTAACACCAGACACTTCATCCTGGGGGTGGGTCTACTAACATGTGCAAACACTTACAGTTCTTACCATTATGGTTGGTGCCAAAGGGGTGATACAGAAATGGGCACAGCCCAAGCACCAAATCCCAGAGTTAGGAGACAGGTTTCTAGCCCCATGTGCCCTTCCTTGGCTGTCCCCACTCCATTCACTGTGGGCTCAGGGAGCTAGAAAGCTTTATGGAACATTAAAATGATCATGTTGAATTTCTTCATTTTACAGGTGAGAAAACTGACTCACCAGCCAGGATTAGAAATCCTGGTCTTGAATACTTACCATGTTTTTTCCTCTATGTTACAGTAGTACCATTTCAATATTAAACTCAATGCAGTATAATTAAGAAAATATCTATGGTTAAAAATATATTCCAAAGAGTAGAGGGAAATGGATTTTGGCTTATACATTTTGTTAGGATAATTGAGCCAATAGCTCTTTTCAGGTGCATCTATCAATTGGCTCAATCTACATTTTATTCTCAAGGCACACATCCAAGCATAGCCCTTGGGGTGCCTGGCTTTTGTCTAATAGAATATAGGGAGTATAGACAACAGCTCTTTGTAAGTCAACTATGGCACTAATTTACTTGAAAATGCATAATTTTCACATCTCAGGAGGCCATAGCACCTCTGACCTTCCACTGGCCTCTCTCACCTGCCACCTATTGACATTCTTCCTGTTCCTTCCTGGCTCTTGCCTTCTAAATACCTAGACACACAGTGGGTGGGCTGGTAGAGATGGCATGGGACAGTTGGTGAAGAGCAGAGAACCTCCAAAGTCCCGAATACTCCCAGGATCAATTTGAGATGCCTGGAAGCTGGTTAATGACAAGTTGTGTTAGATGCTGAGGGTGCAATCTAAGGGGACCAAACCATGGTCTTTGCCCGCTACTGGAGGGAAACTCTTTGAGGAAAACAAATCTGGAGATGAGAACCAACTAAAATGTAAAGAGAAATTTCAAATAAAATGCTAGAGTACAGGTGAGAAAAAAAGTTTCTATGGGCCCTCATAAGAGAGGACTTGAATGATGAAAAATATTTCATAGAAGCAGTTCTATCTAAAAACCGGTCCAAGAAGGGGTGTGGGTGAAAGGGCATTTCCAGCCAAAGAGAACAACATGGGCAAAGGCAGAATGTGCTGTGGGAATGACGTAGAGTTCTCAGAGGGAGTAGGTGGGGAACTGATGGGGAAAGGCTTTGACTGCTAGGAGTCAGGGGTGCATGCTCTTCAGGTCACTGGTCACTAGCAAGAGCACTTTAAATAGGGGCCAGGGATGAGAAGACTACTGCAAAGATTTAGAAGTTTGCCTGGAAACGAGAAGAGAAGTGAGATGCGATTTTGAGGGAGAAAACTCTACAGGAAAGTTTTTTGGGTTTTTTTTTTAAGTATAAGGAAAATCTGAGTATGTTTATAAAGAAAAGGACTCAATGGAAAGGAGCATCCATGTCCATTGCTGCCTCTCTCACTCTTCCTTCTTCAAAGAGCAGGCGGATGTCAGGGGAGACTGTCCTTAATGTGTATCTCCTTCACTTCAATGCTTTGACTTCTTGTCATATCCTTTCCTTCCGTATCTAAGGAACTAGTGTTCCTACTGTCATCAAAGATGAACTTCACAGCCTACATTCTCCATACCATTCCCTTCTGTCTCTGGGATCTGATTCCACCAAATTATCTTCTAGTTTAAATTTTCTCCTTTCCACTGCTTCTCTTTACAAATATCCTCATGTATGTAGAGAAGAAGACGGGGAGCCTTGTCACCACTGGGTGAGGGTGGAAGTGCAAGTTACCCATGTGGTTTCCACTGATACCAGCCTAGTGAGCACACTTAGCCTTTGCTGATGGGAATAAAAATGGGGCCATAGTTTTTTCTGTGCTGTTGAGCTGAAGTAGAGTGGTTGTTATGTAAAAGTTTTCTGTCTTTCTCTGGGCAGGCAGCTCAGTTGGTTGGAGCATGATCCCAATATGCCAGGGTTGTGAGTTCAATCCCTGGTCAGGGCACATATAAGAAGCAACCAATGAATGCATAATTAAATGAAAAAAACAAGTCAATCTCTCTCTCAAATCAATAAATAAAAATTTTAAAAATAAAAAACTTTTCTGTCTTGCTAGGTTGCCCTTTTCTGAAAGATTTTCTTATGGCTTTGGTTTTTCTAGATTGCCTGGTTCTCCAGCACCCAGTCTGGTACATATGAGGTGGAAGAAAACCCAAGGAATTCACTGCTATGTCACCCCTTGGATTCCAGGGCCCAAAGACAGTTTTCTTTCCACCCTCAGTCTTCTTATATCTGTTTTACACATAGTGTCCAGGGGGATTAGTTGTACTTAGTGGAAGATATAAGGGAAAGTACTCTACATCCCAGAAGTGGAAGTACCCATTATCTCACTTGAGCTTTGTGGCCATAAGTTTAGAAAAAGATGACCTGGCAAGAATATATATATCTTTCTTCAGTCACTTCCAATGACTACAGTGAAAGTACTGGGAAGACAGAGGTTGAATTTAATCATGACTGTGGTTTTGGTCAAGTGAGTATGCCCAAGCAAAGAGGGACAGGAGAGTTGAATGATCATAATGATTGACTATGAACTTTATGTTGGGGAAGGAGGAGGGAGAGGACATCAATGAGTGAAGGACAGCAAACATGACAACATCAGTGGGTTGGAGGTACTAACAATATTGAAAGGTTGTTGGAGTCTGTACACTAGAGAAAGGAAGCTAGAATGATAGTGGTCACAGGGTGGGATGCATGAAGTTGAGTTTCAGGTCATAACAAGCTCTGAAGCATGACCACAGGACCATGTAACTGTGGTAGAATGGAGGACAAGATCACTGGAGGTGAGGATTAAGAGAATGGAGACACCAGGGTCTCAGAAGACCCTGGTTAGAAGAACCATTTATGTCTATATAGAAATTACCAAGAATTAGGGCAGAGATAGTTTTAAAGAGCAATGGTGATCCAGGAACTAAAATCAAGGAGAATTAAAAGAAAATGATATAGGAGCAGTAGACTATAACAATGAGGGAAAGAAAGTGAGAGTGATAAAATCTGATGACAACGTTGACAGCCTTTTCCCTATCCCACTCTGGCTCCCAATTCCTATTTGCTTTCTTGTTATTTCTGGAAAATGAGAGTCTTATAATTCAATAGGCCATTTGCTAAGTAATTCATCTTCAGTTTTTCTAGGTTTTCATGGCAGGACCCTCAGCTTTATCCCTTACAGAGATTTTATCAAATCACCATTGCCAATGAGCACCAAAACAATTGTTCTCACTAGGTAAGATTTCTGGCTTGCCTAGGCCATAGCCCAGGGGTTTCTGCACCCCCTGGTTTGTCATGACCCTCTGGGTCTGAGAGGGAAAGCTGGGTCACCAAGGAGGTTGAAGAGAGAATCAACTAGAGGACGTTTCTCTAACATGTTTCCTTCTGGGACACAAAGCTCTGTCCCCAGGCTAACAATCTCAGCATTGATTCCCCACTCCTCAGGATTCACTCCGTAATCAGCGGAGGAGGATGGCAGATACAGGAATGACTGGTAGTACTGTTTCCATCTGGGAACAAAACCAGAAGCTGAAGAAGGCAACCCTGGGAAAGAGGTAGGTGGAATGAATAGTTACTCTTCACTCCATCCTAAAGTTACATTTATTGAGTGCCTGCTATGTGTCTGTGTGTCTGGCTCTACACTGAGTGCTTGCTTGCTTGTTTGTTTGTTAGCACAATAATACTGCAGGATGGTGTTATTTTTCTACCTTTACAGATGGGAAAATGCTCAGAAAACTAAATAACTGAATAATTGTCACATTTACCAAATGGCAGAGATAGGATTTAGACCACAGTCTACCTGATGCAAAAATTTATGTTGCATGGCAAGAAAGCACCTGGAAATTACAACATAATAAAGCCCAGGGAATACAGCATGGTATGTGTCAAATCATATTACAACAATCTTCTACACCATGGAGTTTCTCTAGTTTTCTGTTCATGTTGCAGTTTTATTGAAGAAAATATTGCTTAGTACATAAGTGAAAAAGCAATTGGGTTTATTGCTACTTTTAGTTTTATCATTAAAATAAAAATAAATAGCTGAAGATCTGACATATACAACTATACTTATTCATAAGTCCAATTTTTTTCCTAGCCGCTCTTTTCTGCATGGAATAAATAAAGTACAGTTATAAATAAATAACTTGACAAATAAATAAAAAATAAATAAATAGACTTATAGTCATATTTTATGTCCATACCCCCCCGGTATGCAAGTATCTCCCACACACAGATGTACATTATAAAGATGTACAGAGAAATTGGCATAAATAAGTAAACACATAAAAATTAGTAGGAAGCTAAGAGATAAGGTATGGGTCTTTAAGGAGTGAGAAAAGCAGTGGAAGAGTAGGTGGACAGTAGTTAGAAAAGGGAGGGAGGGCTTGAAGATCTCAGATATGTAGCAGAACAAAGGATACTGTAGCCAGTACACAGTGCCGGTCTTCCAATAGATAGCTTTATGATAATTCTTAGTATACTAAAGAGAGGGCCTATCAGTCTCTCTCTCTCCTGAGAGGGGAATGGGGAGTTAGCAGGAGCCCCAGGCTGGGTTGCCAAAACCAAATTTGTTCCTTTACTTCTGAGTTTTCAATTTCAGCCAACAGGAGAACACATGTAGATTCTTCAACCAATCTGGCGGATTCTGCACCCTTCCTGTTAAGCACATAAATACAGCTTTTTTTTCTGGGGTTTCCACTGATATACATTGGGACTCTGTGATGCACTCAAAAGAATTAGAGGCAGGATGTTTGGATAAAAAAAAAGAAATACAAATATTTTGTGCAATACTATCAAAAGATTAGTATGTATAGAATATACAGCAGCAAAGCAAAAATAGATAAACTCTAATTTTCTCCTGTTTCTTCTTTACTCTCTCAGCTGCCTAGTTACATTTTTAAAAGATTTTATTTACTTTCAGAGAGAGGGGAGGGGAGGGAGAGAAACATTCACTGGTTGCCTCTCACATACTCCCAAAGGGGGAACCAGGCCCACAACCCAGTCATGTGCCCTGACCTGAGCCACATCAGCCAGGGTTGTGGAGTTATATTTTTTGGCTGCTTTCTCACTCACAATTGCAGTATCCATAAACCAGCCTCTCTCCTGTCTCTAACTGCCATCTGAGGACCATCCAAAGAGCAAACCAGACTTCCAGCCAAGATGGAGGCGTAGATGGAAACACTGTGTCTCCTTGTACAACCAAAATTAAAGACAACAAATATTTACAAACAATAACACAACCAAAACAGAAAATTGAACTGCGGAAGTCCAACAACCATTCAACCAGACCGGTAAGAGGGGCAGAGTCGGCGGTCGGCGGAGAGGGAACACGGCAGGAAAAGGCAGGGGCTGTCAGACCAGGAGCAGAGACCATGCAGGCGCCCTGTTCACAGACCCCAGATGCAGGGAGGAAACGGGCAGAGCAGTTGGCTGTTGGTGGTCACCTGTTTGTGTGCAGATAAACTAGTCAAGAACTGGCAGTGAGACGGACAGTGCAGCCCAGGGCCCCAGCAACGGGAAATAAAGCCTAAAAACACCAATTGAAAATGTGCCGGGAGAGATTCCCAGCCTCACAGGAGAGGTCATTGGGGAGACCTGCAAAGTCCCGGAGCGTGCATAGGCCCGCCCACCTGGGAACCAGCGCCGGGGCGGGGGGGCCCAGTTTCCTTGTAGGAAGCAGCAGAGGGGACGCAAATCCGAGAGAGAGCAGAACAGGTGCCATTGTTGCCTCTCTGACCCCACCCCCACAGATAGCATCACAACCCTGTGACTAGGTTGCCTGCCCTGGTAAACACCTAAGGCTCCACCACCCGTATGTAACAGGCGCCACCTGACCAAATATGACTCAAACAGAAGAACAGCTTAGAGCCCCAGAGCCAATACTTTTAAGTGACCAAGAGATAGCCAACCTATCAGATGCACAGTTCAAAACACTGGTGATCAGGATGCTCACAGAACTGGTTGATTTTGGTCGCAAGTTAGATGAAAAAATGAAGGTGTTGATAAGTGAAATGAAGGAAAATGCACAGGGAACCAATAGTGATGGGAAGAAAACTGGGACTCAAATCAATGGAGTGGACCAGAAGGAAGAAAGAAACATCCCATCAAAAAAGAATTAAGAAACAAGAATTCAAAAAAATTAGGAGAGGCTTAGGAACCTCCAGGACATCTTTAAACATTACACTTCTGAATTACAGGAGTACCAGAGGGGGAAGAGGAAGAGCAACAAGTGGAAAACTTATTTGAACAAATAATAAAGGAGAACTTCCCCAATCTGGCAAAGGAAATAGACTTCCAGGAGGTCCAGGAAGCTCAGAGAGTCCCAAAGAAGGTGTATCCAAGGAGGAACATACCAAGGCACATCATAGTTACATTAGCCAAGATTAAAATGAAGGAGAGAATTCTAGAAGCAGGAAGAGATAAGGGGACAGTTACCTACAAAGCAGTTCCCATCAGACTGTCAGCTGATTTCTCAAAGAGACCTTACAGGCAAGAAGGTGCTGGAAAGAAGTATTTCAAGTCATGAAAGGCAAGGACCTACAACCAAGATTGCTGTATCCAACAAAGCTATCATTTAGAATGGAAGGGCAGATAAAGTTCTTCTCATATAAGGTCAAGTTCAAGGAGTTCATCATCACCAAGCCCTTACTATATGAAATGTTAAAGGGACTTATATAAGAAAAAGAAAATAAAAAACAGGAACAGAGAAAAGACAGCAAATTCACAGTTATTAATATCCACACCAAAAACAAAACAGGAGTGGAGCCACAGAAATGGAGATCATGTGGAAGGTTAGCAACAGGGGAATGGGAGGAGGAGGTGTGGAGAAGGTACAGAGAATAAGTAGTATAGAAGATGGGGAGAAAATAGACAGGGAGAGGGCAAGAGTAGTGTGGGAAATGTAGAAGCTAAAGAACTTATGACACATGGACATGAACTAAAGGAGGGGAGTGTGTGTGGGAGGGGTGTGCAGGGTGGAGGGGAATGAAGGGGGGAAATGGAACAACTGTAATGGCATAATCAATAAAATATATTTAAGAAAAAATAAAAATACAAAAAAATGTTATTAGATAAGTAAAATACTTCCATTTGGTTAAGAAAGAAAGAATAACTCTTCCACTGAGTATCTACCACAGAAATGAAACATAAAATGTAGGTAGTGAACTTTACTTGAGGGTATTGGCTGGGCAGAAGATTCTTCAATGGGGTGTTTCACTTGCTATTTTGGCAAATATATAAGATCAGTACAGTAATAACAGTCATTGTGTCTAGACCAGTTCTTAACACCCCAAGTCTTCCCTACTTCCACCCTCTGTCACCTTTCCATAGATGATCTATCTCGCTTTGTGTTTCATTTCTTAGTTGACAAATATAGTAATTGTAAACTTGATCTTCCTACCACCAAACCTACAGTCTCTGTATCTCAATCCATGGGTTCCTGTTCCCTTCCTATATAATGGAGATGGTGGTCCTTTTATGGAAGGTGCTCCTAGTCCCATACCCTCCTTTCTTCACAAGGACTTCATTTCTATTGTTCTCTTTTCTGGCTTCTCATCTCTCACTCTCTCCTGGTTTATTCCTATGAGCATACAAACCTGTCTGTACACCTCCCATCTTACAAAACCTCCTCACTGTCCCTTAGCATCCTTTCACCTGCCTCACCTCATGTTTCTCAATGCTGTCAGTACAAGTGACGGGGACCATTCTTTGTTTCCTTGCCACTCTTCAGTCCACTCCAGTCTAGATTCTCCTCCCACCACACCACCAAAACTGCTGTTGCCAGAATTACCACTGGCTTCTATGCAACCAAATACAATGATAATTTTTTTCTATCCTCATTTTACCTGAGCTTTTAGTAGTCTTCCAAACATTGACTGTTCTCTCCTCTTCAAAATACTTTCATCTCTTAGCTGTAATCTATTGGTTTTTCCCCCTTTACTAGCTCCTCCTTCTCTACCTGGCTCCTAAACATCAGAGTCTATAGACTCAGTCCAAGGTCCCCCTTTATCATTTTATTCTCTCCATAGCTAACTTTACTGAGGAGTGAAACCTAAGTGATCCTGCTTTTTTCTGCTCCCAGTGCTCCCATTTTTCAATCAGCAGTGATTTTTTAAAAGTATAGATAGGGTTGTGTCTCTCCTCTGCTTAAAACTCTTTAATAATTCCCCATTGCATTTGGAATAAAATCTAATTCTTTGCTACAAGACCCTGAATAATCAGCCCTCATCTACCTCTTCCACTTCACCATGTACCACTCTCCCTGTATAGTTCATCATGTTGCAGCCTCTCCAATCTCCTTTCAGTTCCCTCAGCCTAGAACAGGGTATTTGCCTTTATTCGCCTGACTGGCCCTGTGAAATCAAAAAGAAATCACCCAAATGAGAAACTTATTTATTCAGAACCTCCTATAGCAAGGTAGTCAGCCACCATCACTTGTGTTTTGGCAGAGACTCAAATGCAGGCAAAAGAGTAGGAAAGGATGAAGGTTTTGGGTATGCCCTGATTGGAGGCTGTTATCCTGGGGAAATTTTAGGCAAACTTACTAGAAATGAGGCATCCTATGTGACTGATTAAGAGTACATATTTGAACCAGGCTGGTGTAACTCAGTGGATTGAGCGTGGGCTGCAAACCAAGGGATCGCTGGTTCAATTCCCAGTCAGGGCACATGCCTGTGTTGCAGGCCAGGTCCCCCATGGGGGAAGTGTGAGAGGCGACCACACATTGATGTTTCTTTCCCTCTCTTTCTCCTTCCCTTCTCCTCTCTCTAAAAAACTAATTCATAAATAAAATCTTAAAAAACAAAAGAGTACCTATTTGAAAAAAAAGAGTACATATTTGTCTTTCTCCAGTTGTAAGAAAGGGCAAAGATTAGGGAAGCTGTCAGTTACTAATCCAGTCCTGGTTATTTTGGGAAATTTTGTTAAAGGGCTCATTGTTTGGATTCCTGGACTTGTTGCTAGAAACAGTCTAACTTCCTACAAGTTTGACCTGAGGATAGTAGGTTGGCTTCCTATGCCGGTTACTGTAGATAATGGCTTATTTTCCTGGGCTTGTGTTGCAGGTTGTAGGTCAGGTTCTACTTTTTTAAAGTCAAATTTCAATTCACATAAAGTTAAATCAGTCAACTAAGTGAAAATATCAAAGTTTGGGGGTTAGTGTACGGCAGTAGAAATTGAATTTTTGTTGCAAATAATATGGTATTTGGTGTTTCCATTATTGACAAATGATGCTGCAGAAAGAGTAATTGCATTGAATCTCAGTTTAGCAAGCTCATATTCCATAAACTTCTTGCAAACTTCTATGGCACCTTCCAACATTTCATCACTAGTTTCACCAAGGTTCATTGGAAATAGTTTCCGTGCATCTAATTCACAGAGATGCCCATTTACGTAATGCAATACAATGAAGACCCACTTTTTTACCTCTACTTGGTGCCTCAGTCTGACCTTTGGGAGCACTGGTCTTACGAGTTACTCGAATAGCATCATACTTCTCCAGATATTATATCGGGCTCTTTCTTCAGGGCTCATTGACACAGGTTCCTCCAGGAGTTTGTTCAAGGTTGATCCAGATTCAAAGTGCATCTTGGGTTTGTTGTTGGCAAGAGCATGGATCAGTCCAATTGTTCCACAGGCATTTCTGACTGTTTGCTTCATGAAATATACTGATGATGTAACATCATGTCCCTCTAAAACATAAAATTTAGAGATTTTATGTTTTTCCTCCTCTTCTGTTCTGCATACTTCATACTTTTCTGTAATGAGGAGAAGTAACACTACACATACTGGTCTTGGTATCATGCTAATGAGTTCAGGATCCATCCCATATACATAAAAATTCCAGTTTGGATGTAGACCTAATTGTTTGAGAAACTGGGTGTTGACCTTGGGATAGGCTTCCAGTGGTAGCCAGTGCTGATGCTCCATGGCAGCTCTGCACAGCCACTGGTCAGGTTCTACTTTTATGTATGTCTGGCTACTGTCTTTATATTGTCTCTCAGCTCCATAACTTCTGTAACACACAGGAGCTCCAAACCAGGGAGCTGTACTTATGTTGGTGATATTCTGAAAAAAACATCCAGAGGACCAGCAGATGTGGACATGCTGTGGTCATGCTATTTATTACTCACATTACAGGGGAGTGTATCCCACCTCCAGCCTTGATGCTACTTATAGGGTTAGGAAGGGAGTAGTGTGTGAAAATTCTATACTTCTGTAATAAACAGAGGAGCCTTGAGACACAGGGGTCTTGACAGGGCTGTTTTCTTCATTCCTTATGGCTGCTGGCCAGGCAGCCACCTGTTCTCTGAAATCATGGAGGGGCCATGTCTTGAGTTACCCCATACCTTCTTTCTGGTATCAGTTTGTTTATTTATTTATTTATTTAATTTTTTTATTAATATCTTTTTTGACTTTAGAGAGAGGGGGAAGGGAGAGAGAGACATTAATGTGAGAGAGAAACATTAATTGGCTATCTCCCATATGCACCCCGACTAGGGATCAAACCCACAACCTATGTATATGCTCCAAACAGGAATTGAAGCCACAATCTTTTGGTGCATGTGATGCCACCCCAACCAAATGAGCCACCCAGCCAGGGCTCTGGTAACAGTTTCAATTTTACTTCTTTAGAGGCGTTCCTTGCCCATCGATTTAAAGTAGGTGCTTTTGCTTTTAATTTCATTATTCCCTGTCCTTTCCCTTTGTGACATTTCCCCAAATTAATTATTATTTGTAATCTATGTTCTTAAATATTATCACACATAGAAGGTCCTCAACAGATCTTTGTTGAATGAAGTGATAAATGAATGAATATGGATCATGGTCTCTTTTTCCCATTCCTATCTGACTTTGAAAGGTCATAAAATTGTAGTGTTAGAGGTGGAAGGGCCCTCAGAGGCTTTTAGTCCAGCCGCCTCACCTTTCACATGAGAAAAACAAGGCCCAAGAGAAAGTAGTGACCCGCTCAGGGTCACAGTTAATAATAGGAGAATCAGAGCTAGAAACCAACCCCTAGTTCACAGCCCTACTTATCACATTCTTCCTTATCACAAAGCCTAATAATACAGATACTGGGGCAGGCTGAGTTTCTTTACTCTTCCTACTTAGGGGTGTCTACTTTTTCTGTTTTAGATCACCACTGTGGTGTTAGGATTAGTTTTTTAGTTCCAGCTCTGCTAACAATTTGTGTAATCTTGGATAAATTACTGAAATTTTCTAGGTCTGTTTTATAATACCTGATCAATCTTGCTTACAGGGACACTGCATTTTGAAAGTGAGATAGTGGATTGTAAAGCACTTTAGAATCACTAGAACCGTTTAAACCACCAATACTCTTAAAACATAGCCCTGGATGGTGTTGATCAGTGGACTGAGCACCGGCCTGTGAACCAAAGAGTCGCCAGTTCAATTCCCAGTCAGGGCACATGCCTGGGTTGCTGGCCAGGTCCCTAGAAGGGGGCACATGAGGAGCAACCACACATTGATGTTTCTCTCCCTCTCTTTCTCTTCCCTTCCCCTCTCTCTAAAATAAGTAAAAACAATCTTTAAAAACATAACCAAAGGGACTTCTGACCACAATGGGGGCATAGGTGGAGGCAAAGGTAAGGGACTTCTCTGACCACTTTGCCTCCTCACACAACTAAAAACAGGACAACAATAAATTTAAAAACAAAAAAATAATCAGAACTGCCAGAAAACTGTATGGAAGTCTAATAACCAAGCAGTTAAAGAAGAAATATTTGTTCAGACTAGTAGGAGGGGTGGAGAAGGGCACCCAGGCTGGAAAGGATATGCAGCAAGGCAGCAGCTGGTGAACCAGGGCAAGCAAGATGGCGACTGGTGGGTCAGGCATTTGCACATTTGCTTGTGGATAAACCAGGAAGAACAACTGGGGATCAAGACAGACTATACAACCCAGGATTCCAGCATGAGAAAAGAAAGCCTCAAAACCTCTGGTAAAAACCTGTGAGGGTTGCAGCAGTGGGAGAAACTCCCTACCTCACAGGAGAGTTCATTAGAAAGACCAACAGAGTGCTAGAATGTACACAGACCCACCCACCTAGTAATCAGCACCAGAAAGGCCCAATTTGCTTGTGGGTAGAAGGGAAAGTGACTGAAAGCCAGCTGATAGCCAAGGAGGTGGCATTATTCCCTCTCTGACCCCTCCCCCACAGACAGGGCCACAACACAGCCACATGGGTTGCCCCACACTGGAGAATACCTAAGGCTCTGCCACTTACAATGTAACAGCTGCCCCGAGACAAATATATATCCCCAATGAAAGAACATATCAAAGCTCCAAAAACAGAACTAAGCAATGAAGAGATACCCAAACTATCAGATGCAGAGTTCAAAACACTGGTAATCATAGAAATGGTTGAGTATAGTCTCAAAATAGAGGAAAAAGTGAAGTCTATGCAAAGTAAAATAAAGAAATATATAGACAACCAATAGTGAAGGGAAGAAAACTGGGACTCAAATCAACAATTCGGACCAGGAGGAAAAAGAAACATTCAACCAGAACAGAATGAAGAAACAAGAATTCAAAACAATGGAATTCAAAAAAATGAGGAGAGGCTTAGAAACCTCCAGGACAACTTTAAACATTCCAACAACTGAATCATAGAAGTGCCAGAAGGAGAAGAGGAAGAGCAAGAAATGGAAAACTTATTTGGAAAAAAATAATGAAGGAGAACTTCCCTAATATGGAAAAAGGAAATAGACTTCCAGGAAGTCCAGGAAGCTCAGAGTCCCAAAGAAGTTGGACCTGAGGAGGAACACACCAGACACATCATAATTACATTACCCAAGATTAAAAATAAGGGGAGAATGTTAAAAGCAGCAAGAGAAAAGGACACAGTTACCTACAAAGGAGTTCCCATAAGACTACCAGCTGATTTCTCAAAAGCAACTTTACAGGCAAGAAGGAGCTAGAAAGAAGTATTCCAAGTTATGAAAGGCAAGGACCTACATCCAAGATTACTTTATCTAGCAAAGATATCATTTAGAATGGAAGGGCAGATAAAGTGTTTCCCAAATAAGGTCATGGTAAAGGAGTTCATCATCACCAAGGCTTTATTATATGAAATATTACAGGGTCTTATCTAAGAAAAAGAAGATGATCAAAATTATAAAGAGTAAACTTACAACTATCAATAACTACACCTAAACAGAATAAAAAACAAAACAAACTAAGCAAACAACTAGAACAGAAGCAGAATCACAAAAAATGGAGATCATGTGGAAATCACATGGAGGGTTATCAGCAGGAATAGGGAGGGGAGAGAATGGGGGAAAATGTACAGGGAATAAGAAGCATAAATGGTGGTACAAAATGGACAGGGCAGCTAAGAATAGTATGGGAAATGGAGAAGCCAAAGAACTTATATGTATGACCCATGGATGTGAACTAAGGTGGGGGAATTCTGGTGGGATGGGGGTGCAGGGCAGAGGAGAGTAAAGGGGAAAAAATGAGACAACTGTAATAGCATAATCAATAAAATATATTTAAAAATTATATAGAACTAAAAATGACCCCGATTAGCTACAGCATTCTTGAGAAAGAAGATCAAAGTAGGAGAGATCACAATACCTGATATCACACTATACTACAAGGCTACTGTAATCAAAATAGTCTGGTACTGGCATAAAAACAGACACATAGATCATTGGAATAGATAGAGAGCCCAGAAATAAACCCATGTCTCAATGATCAGTTAATATTTGACAAAGTGGGTAGAAGCATAAAATTAAGTCAAAATAGCCTCTTTAACAAATGGTGCTGGGAGATCAGGAATAGTACATGCAAAAAAATTAAACTAGACCACCAACTTACACCATACACCAGAATAAACTCAAAATGAATAAAAGACTTAAACATAAGCCATGACACCATAAGAGTCCTAGAGGAAAACTTAGACAGTAAAATTTCAAATATCCCACATAGCAATATTTTTACTGATATATCTTCTCAGGCAAGGGAAATAGAGGAAAGAATAAACAAATGAGACTACATCAAATTAAAAACCTTCTGCCTGGTTACAACATCATCAAAATAGAAATGCAACCAGCCAAATGGGAAAACATATTTGCCAGTGATACCTCAGCCAAGTGTTTGGTCTCCACAATATATAAGAATTCATACAACTCAATGCCAGGAAGACAAACAACCCAATTGAAAAAATAGGCAATGGACCTGAACAGACACTTTTCCAAGGAGGACATACAGAGAGTCCATAGGCATATGAAAGGATGTTCAATATCACTAGCTATCAGAGAGATACATATCAAAACCACAATGTGATACCACCTCATACCAGTCAGAGTGCCCACCATTAACAAATTAAAAAACAAAAAGTACTGGTGAGGATATGGAGAAAGGGAACCCTAGTACACTGTTAGTGGGAATGCGGACTGGTGCAGCCACTGTGGGAAACAGTATGGAACTTCATCAAAAAACTAAAGATGGAACTGCCTTTTGACCCAGCAATTCCCTGCTGGGATTATACCCTAAAAATCCTGGAACACCAATTCAAAAGACCTTTGCACCCCTATGTTCATAACAGTGTTATTTACAATGGCCAAGTGCTAGAAACAGCCTAAGTGTTCATCAGTAAACTAGTGGATCAAAAAAAACTGGTACATTTACACAATGGAATACTATGCAGCAAAAAGAAAGAAGGAGCTCCTACTTTTCATGATAGCATGATGGAACTGGAGAATATTAGACTAAGTGAAATAAGCCAGGTGATGAAAGACAAATACCATATGATCTCACCTATAAGAGGAACCTAAAGAACAAAACAAATTAATGAGCGAAGTAGAACCAGAGGCATGGAAACAAGGAACACATTTATGAGGCCAGAGCAAAGAGGGAAAGGGAATAAGGTAGGAAAGAAGGGGAAGACCTTAGTTGAACAAGTATAAATGACCCATGGACATAGACATTGGGGCGGGGATTGAATGTGGGAGTGTGGGGCAGGAGAGAGCAATGGGGCAAAAATTGAGACAACTGTAAGAACAATTTAAAATTTAAAAAAAAAAGAAAAAATACTAAAAAAAAATAAAGATCTGTATCTGATGTTTTCACAGCTTTCTAATTCCCTCATTCTGAGAGCAAATTTCTCAAGCTCCCCTCCTTAAACCATCTTTTCAGAGAAGGAATGGTGACTGTGATATGGAGAAGGGTGTGAAGATAAGTTGTTTTCTTACACTCTCCGAGCCTTTCAGTGGGCTTTCAGTTGGCATAGGTGTTTGCCACAAATGGGCGCCATATCTCTCCCTTAAGAGAGCAAGATGTTGAGAAATTGCTTTCCATTCTGGGACCCTACCCAGTCCTCATCCATGAATGAGAAGCCTGGACCATGCCCTTAAACTACTTGTGTGTCTTCCCAGAATTATCTCTGAGGCCCTCTGAGCAAACCAGGGCAGAAGCAGCTGGGGTAAGTGCATCTTTCCTCCCCTCTGGGGTCATGGAACAGCTTTTTCTTTCCTAATCTTCTCTCTCATCTTCAACATTAATTTCTTCTTAGGAAAGAGACGATCCTCTCTAACTGGGGGTACTTATTATGGCTTTGGGGGATTATTTGCTTCCTCTTTCTCCCTTGCTGCCTTTAAGATTCTCTTTGTCTTTGAATTTTACCATTTTAATTATGATGTGTCTAGGAGTGGGCCTCTTTGAGTTCATCTTGATTGGGACCCTCTGTAATTCCTGAACTTGTGTGACTTTTTCTCTCATCAAGTTAGGGAAATTTTCCATCATCGCTTTTTCAAACAGGTTTTCTATCCCTTGCTCCTCTTCTCTTTCTGGTATTCCTGTGATATGGATATTATTACATGTCATCTTTTCCTGCAGCTCCCTTAAACCCTCTTCATTCTTTCTGAGTCTTTTTTCATTTTATTGCTCTGTCTTGGAATTTTTTTTCTACCTTATCCTCCAGCTCACTGTTTCAATCTTCTGCTTCATCTAGCCTGCTTTTAATTCCTTCTACTGTATTCTCCAATTCAGAAATTGTATTCTTCATTTCCTCTTGGCTCTTGTTGAGAGTTTCTGTGTCCTTTTTCATGCTGGTGTAATTCGTAGTATATTTCTTGTAGCTTCTCTGTAATTTTTGGTAATTTTCACTGAGCTCATTGAGCTTCCTTATAACATTGTTTTGAACTCAGTATCTGATAGTTGACTTGCATCTATTTCATTTAGCACTCTTTCTGGGTTCCTCCTTTCCTTTTGACTGGGTGTTCTTTGTCTCCGTTTTGGGAGAGACTCTTCTTGTTTGTTTCTCTGTGTTAGATTGATCTACTTTGACTCCCTGTCTTCATGGTATGAACTTCTATGATAGGACATTTGTGGGATTCAGTGGTGAAGTCTCCTTGATTTCCTCAACTTGATGCTCTTGAGATGCCCTTAATGCCATTTCTGGTGGCTCTCTGGTTGTAACTGGGTTTTGATTGTTGTTGGTTCTTTCTTTGGTGGGTCCTTCCCTCCAGCTCACTGACTGAGAGTCACTCCACCTACCATGTCTTCTTTACTGTTGTGCAAGTGCACTGTTTTTGTTTTTTTTTTTCTTTCTAGATCTGCCTCTGGTGATGTCAGGCAGAGTCCCCATCTGGCTTTAGGCAGCCTGTTCAAGACCACCAGGGTTCCACCATCTGTGACTGACTCATTTGGTTGTTAATCTAGCCTGTCTGTAATCAGCAATCAGGCTTAAGCACCACAGGATGGGGCAGAGTAATTCCTGTGGGCAGGGCTATTGCTTCCTCTCAGGCTGATATCAATCAGAAGAGGATGGTCTGCTTAAGTAAGATGGCTCCTGCAGTATGGGGAATGACTCAGCACCAGGATCCTGGTGGCTTCCTTCTCAGTTCTCTTTCCAAAGCCACCAGCCCCAATCTCTCCTCAAATGTGTCTAGTCCTCTCTGCTCTCCCTTTGCTGGAACCCAGGGTACGTGGCTACAAATTAAAATTTATGTGTTGGCCCTTTAAAAGGCTCTCTGTGTCTCCAGCTGTTTGTTCCTGACAGAGAAAAAACCCTGCTACTTTTTGCAACTGGATGTTTTCTGGGTACTTTTCAGGCTCTGGTACTGTAAACTGGACAGCCCAGCTTGGGGTTTAGACCCCACACTTCCCATTAGGATCCCCCTCAGTTGCTAAAATATTCCTCTGGGATTTCAGCTGCTGTTTGTGGGAGCCAAGCCAGCCCTCTCACATCTCCTCCACACTCCATACCTGTCAAATTGATGTGAAGCTGTTTCTTCTGTCTGTGGTTATAAGGCTTCTCTCCTGCTATTGTTTAGTTGTTTATTCAGGGTGATTTCTCCACAGTTTAGTTACAATTCCAGATTGGTCCTAGGAAGAGGTTAGTGTAGCCCCATTCAGTCCTCCACTGTGTTGGATCACCCCCAGATCTTCTTTTCTCTCACTATAATGTAAAGCACTATTAGGTTAGGATTTAGGAGACCTGAGGCTCCAGACTCCATTTCAGAGTTACAGGCAGGTTATAATATCATTGCAGTTTAATTTTTCCTCTGTAAAATGGGACTACACTTTTTGCTTTCCCTGCAGAGATTTTGAAGATCATATGACAATGCTTTGGAAATTTAAAGCACTATAGAAACACAGAATAGAAATACATAAGAAAAAAAGATACTCCACATGCCAGAGTGAAAGAACTCAGGAATCACAGCTGGGCACCAGGGTTTCAATCCTGACTCCAATTCTCACTACCCTTCTGACTCTAGACAATTTACTATCTTTCTGAGGCTCAGATTGTTCAACTGTAAAACTGTGGTGCAATCCTAAGTAGTTATTGTAAATATCTTGTAAGCCATGTGTTATGGACTAAATTGTGCTCTCCCACCCCAATTCATACATTGAAGTCCTAACACCCTGTATGACTTTGGAGGTAGGGCCTTTAAGAAGGTAATTAAAGATCAATGAGGCCATAACAGTAAGACCCTCACTGATAGGACTAATGTCCTTAGAAAAGCAGGAGACACATCAGGAGGGCACATGCACAGAAGAGAAGACATGTGAGGATACAGAGAGAAGGCAGCTATCTGCAAGCCAAAGACAGAGGCTCAATAGAAACCAAATCTGTGGATACCTTGATTTCTGATTTTCAGCCTCCAGAATGGTGAGAAAATAAATTTTATTGTTTAAGCCACTCAGTCAGTGGGATTTTGTTATGGCGGCTAGAACAGACTAACATACCATGTAAGGTACTTGGCACAAAAATAACCACATTGTCATGTATACAATATATATAACTTTTTTTCCTCTTAGAAACAAGATTTTACTATTGTCCCAATGGTTTTTAAGGTTATTTATCCAGATCTAGTGATGGGTTGGTGCTAATCCAGTCATATTCTCTCCTGGTTGTCCTCATGATTAGTGATATTTGTAATATCTCCAGCCAAGGTTAAAACAAAGCAGTTGCCATAGTGCACGATTTGTCATGCTCATCACTTGGCCTCTGTGAGAGGTGCAAAGTGACATATGTTATGAAAAGGTAAAACTGTCATTGACATCAATTCCAACACATACCAGTTCCTCTATTTTGGTATTCACCCTTGAATTTCCCTAATTTTTTCACCTGCTATATTTTCTGTATTTCTGTAGGTTCACCATTAGTTTACCCATGCAGCAAGCATATTAATTTTTCTTATCTGATTTCAAGGAATTTCTCTTTGTTTCACTACCTGTGACTTAGCAGGTTCAACTCTGTGATCACCCTAAATTATGAAGTTTCCTTTTTCTGGAATTTGTCTTAAGTTCTGTTCTTTCTCCCTAGGTACAAACCACCAGAGCTGCAATTTATGGTGAAGTCATCCTATGATATTTATTGCACAAGGGGAGAAAATGTTAGTGTCATGTTTTGTCTTCAATGCCTTTCCTAATGGAGGCCATCATTTAGGTAAAGTCAAAGCACAGCCTGACCCATGTGGCCCAGTTGTTTGGGCAAAAGGTCGCTGGTTAAATTCCCAGTCAGAGCAAATGCCTGGATTGCAGGTTCCATCCTTGATCACTCAGGAGAGGCAACCAATGGATGTTTCTCTCTCACACTGATGTTTTTCTATCTCTTTCTCCTTCCCTTTGCCTTTCACTAAAAATAAATAAATAAAAATAAGTAAAATCCTTTTTTTAAAGACACAAAGTGGGGCTAGGAAGAGGGAGGAAACCTGGGAAAGGGGCTTCTTTCCACATCCTGCTGGGGCCAGATGCTGGCAGCATTGACTAAGCAGTTTCCACCTCCTCCACCACTCATAGCTGGGAACTCAGTTGCAGAGTCAGTCCTGAAGAGGAACTTCAAGTAGAAAACACAGGACCTTTAGGACAGATAGAACAAATCCCACAATGCCTGACAGAAGAGTGTCACTTTCCCACCCTCTCACCTGAGCTCCACCCCACCTGAGCTCACTAGGAATCCAGCAGGCCTCGGAGCCTTGGTGGTTCCCTGAGTCTTCTTCCTCTGTAAGTATAGGGGAATCAAATCACCTCCTCAGGCTGCAGATTAGGCTAAGGTTAAGAATCAGCTCCTCACCAATGAGAAAGAAACAAGAACCTAATGGGGAATCTAGCCACCTGGGTGGATGGTGTCACAAATTTTGAGAACTAGTGCCTGGTATCTAATTGTTCCTTCTACAGAGAAAGGACCCCAAGCTAATGAATGGGTCCTGATTGCACTCAGATGGCTCTGGTACTTTTGTAAAAACAACGAATTTTTGATAGAATGTCACAGGCTTCCTCCCTGTCAATACTTTACCAAACATTTCTATAGAATTCAACCAATATGCTCAATGCACCCACTTATCAATGTGACTGCAATGCAGATTGTACTATTCAGTTCCTTTTTTTGCCTTCAGTCCTTTCCAACATTTGTATGTTAAAAACAGGTAAGAAAATAGCACCTTGAACAAATAACTCTTGCTCTATCTAGCCCAAACTTGGGCAAACAAGATATGCAACCCTAATGTTTTGTTTCCCTTTCTGTTTTGGAGGTTTGGAAGAGAAGAATGTGATGGATGTGGTGACTGCATAGAAGCAAAATATTTTGCAGTCAAATATTCAAATTTTCAAAATGTCGTAACTTTTTTTTTCTTCTACAACTAAGAGCAAAGGAAAAAATGTAAGAGTACAGATTAATATAGTTTTAACCTCAGAAAGAAGTTTCTGGAAAATCAGAGGTGTTTTAAAAATGAAAGAGGCTGTCTTGGGAGACAATGAACTCCCTGTTGAGGCCAACAGAAAGAATGTTAGGAAGAAGTGAAAGATGTTTACTGAGCTCAAGGATATGCTTGCTTAGGCAAGCAGATGTTGCAAACAGATAGCCATCTGACTGTTACTAAGGAAGAAAATTTTTTTTGCCCGAGTTCATTCCGAACCCACCAATGATTTGCCTCGTTTGTTTGCCCGCGCAATTTCGAAACCACCAATGATGGGTGACCCCTTTGTATTGCTGAGCCAATCGCTAACCGCCACATTCGCTTCAGTGCCCGCCTTGCTTGCTCGCGTCCATAAAAACCCTTAGTTGTGAGCGTTAGGCGCAACTCTCATTTGCAGCTCTGAGGAGCACTGTGTCTCCGGACACGTTCGGAGAGTTCGCCCCTGCGCAGGTAAAACTTTGGCCAATAAAGTAACATCTTTGAAACCCTGAAAGTCTCCGACATTTGTTCTCGCGGTTGGTGGATGCAACACTCCCCACCATTGAAAGGGTTTCATGCAGAAACTGGATTGTCAGTTGCTAGGGAATACTTTCTCCAGTTCAACAGTTATTAAGCACTTGTTACACATGCATGCCTACAAACTGAATGGGGATTCTTCCACTTGGGTAAGAGGTTGAGGATAATGATCCCATGAGACCCATTATAATTCTAAAATTCTAATTGTATGATTTTATTATATCTTGGATCAAAACTGTTTTCACACAGGTGACAAGGTTTCACCACTTTATAATGTTTGCTTGTAATTTAGTGTAACAATTTTTTCTTTTTTAGTAGCTTATAGTATTTCTCCCATTACCATTTATCCCCCTTATAACCTCTTCCACCTCCACACACCTCCTAATGCAACAATTCTTAACCGGTGTGCTGGGGCACACTGCTGTGTTGTAATAATTTTTAAAACATGCAATGCCTGACTACTTAAGCAGAAGCACTGACCTCTTTTCCCTTAGACTGTCAAACTAAAAAATGGCAACAGCCAACACAATAGCCATCTAATGTGCATGAATCAAAATGGTGCTTATTTTTTGTCAGATCAACAAAAAATGTATTTTTTTGGTGTGCTGCAGAATTTTAGTAATTGTGTCATGAGATGAAAAAGATTGAAAATCGCTAGTTTAGTGCTTAAGAGCTTAGCTGTTGGAAGCAAAGTGATCTGGGTTCTAACGCTAGTTCTGCCACAGAGGGTCATGTGATCGTGGAAAAGTGAGTAACTATTCTGAACCTGTTTTTCCAAATCTAAAATGAGTGCTAATAAGTGAAACCACTTCATAATGTTCTGAAGATTAAGTGAGATGATCCACATAAAGCACTTGTGTGTATAAAACATGATACTCAATAAATGTTAGTACTAGGCTTTACTAAACTTTTCATTCTCATGTCTGATACCTGACGTTTAGCTCTCTGATTCTATTTGCAGGAGACAAGTCTCCTTAATGCTCCATTTTCTCTCTTCCAGCAATCAGTGACTTTCAGCATGAATTCCATAATCCTTGTATTTTCATTTTTTTCTACCAAATCTTACCCAAGTCAGTACATCCCCTTCTACCTGTATACCATCCTAGTTCACCAAAGTGAACTCACAACTGAACAGCCACCAAATGCCAGGGACTTACCAATAGTTAACCACCATCAGTGAGGGGATCCTCATTGCCTCACGGTCAGTGGCCAATTCCACAATTTATCCTTAGTCACCCTCCTAGAAGAGCTCACAGCACCAAATGTCTTACATCAGGTCCCCTAAAGCAGAACCTGAGACAGGGATTCAGAGCCACATGATTGGGGTATACTCTTCAGGAAAAAATCTTTACAAGAGTGAATGAAACAGGATTAAGAAAGCAAGAGCCTAGCATGGATGTAGTTTCTAGCTCTAGCTTTAGCCTGATCCACAAAGGATGGGTTGGGGAACATAAGCTACATTACAGTTTACCTCTGCTGTAGGCAAATGAATCAACCTTTTGTACCCCAAGGTCAATCAGTTACTGGCTAAAGTGGAAAGGGCTGATAACTCCTGGGTGTGGTACAAATGAATCAACCTTTTGTACCCCAAGGTCAATCAGTTACTGGTTAAAGTGGAAAGGGCTGATAACTCCTGGGTGTGGCAGCTCTCACCATCTGAGGACAAGTTTTCAGAGTCTGGAGAAGGGAAGAGCTGTGAGCACTTAGCAGCCAAAACTCTGAGCAGCTTAGGGAATGGATATGTCAGCTTGGCCAAGGGGATCTGGACAGGACACCAGTGTGCAACACAATCAACAAGTTTTTACTGGGTGTTTATTATACACTAGGCAGTCAGCAGAAGCAAGACTTCGGTAGCACCCAAAAGCTCATTCTCTTGCTCTAGCAAACAGGCTCAGGTTAACCCTTTTTTCCATGCCACCTTCTTTCTCCCACAACTCTTACCCGGACCTTCCGATTAGGCAGGCCTGACCAGACCATGACCTCCCTGCTCTTAATCAGTTTCTTTCAAATCTGTAATGCAAATTGAAAATCCTTCTACATGCCATTAACCTATGGGATCTACCTCCAGAACAACTGGGAATTAGTGCACATACTGCTTGGACCATGATTCTTAATTCAAGTTGGTCCAATTACTTCTATGGATGTAGCCACCCTCATTCTTGTGGGTAACAGAAGAAGAAAAAGAAAGTCCACCATTTGGCCTGTCTTCTCTATTCCCCTAAGACCCACTTCCCTCTCCTTGAGATGTGACTAGCCAACAGTTTCTCCTAGATTGACAAACTTAACTCCTCTTTCTAATAGCTAACCTGATGTTAGAACTTTTTTTCAAGTGTTTCATGGAGAAGTTGTCAATTGAATAGGACAGTAAGGAATACACACCATTCAGCCTCTGAACACCAATTTTGCCAAAATATAAATACCTTAAGTCAATTTTCTTCAACACTTTAATACTTACGATGAGAACAATGAGTGGAACCTTCTACTGGGTAGGATAATCATTTCTAGGAAAGGTTCATTGTTGAGGTATCAAAAGGGGTATCATGCTGAATAGTTTTTTACCTGTGCTCTTCCCTGAATAGATAAGCTATCAAACAAGGCAGAAACTACAAATAAAACTTATTTCTATTGTATTCATGAGGATTTTTCCAGTGTCAGTGTTCTAAGACTCAAAAGAATAAATGCCATCTGAAGGCTTTCCTTCACCCACCATATCCACAGGTTCACTTTCATCAACATTCTCAAGCATGAAGATGCTACTGAAAGTATTTCTTCTTGGTAAAAGCAAACAGACTACCTATTTAGTGTTCTTCAGTGGTCCTAAGTTCTAACTGTAGGATTTCAACATATCTGTAGGTTTGATGGTTAAACTAGAGAAATTGCTTGAAGTTATTACTACATTCAATATTGGAGTAGGGTTTCTCTTCAGAAAGTCTTCTCTAAATTGAACAAGAGCTGTGCTACAACACAAATATCTATACGCTTAAGGTATTTAAGGAATCTGTCCTCTCATGACTTCTCATGTGTTTAAAGAGGCTACAACTCCAGCTGAAACTCATTCCACATTCTTTGCATTGAAAGGGTTTCTCACCAGTATGAATTCTCTGATGTTGGTTAAGATGTGATTTCAGAGTGAAGCCTCTGCCACATTCATTACATTGATGGGATTTCATGTTGGAATAGGTTTTTTGATGTTGTTTTATGTGGGAACATTGGCCATTTTCTCTACATGTATCACATTTACAGGTTTTCTCTGCAGTATGAGTTCTGTAATGCTGAATAAGGTCAGAACTATAATTAAAGGCTTTGCTACATATATCACACTTGTAAGGCTGCTCTTGTAACTCAATCTTCTTATCTTCAATCACTGTTAAGTTCCAACTATATGCTTCCTCACAAATGCCATTTTTTTCATTTTTCTGACCTACATGGAGTACCTGATGTTCAATGAGGCTAACATACTGAAAAAAGATTTCTCCACATTCATGACACTGATGGGATTTCTCTCTAGAGTGAAGTCTAAGATGCCCAGCAAGGTGTGAACGCCTCCCAAAGCCTTTCCCACACTCATTACACTTAAACGGTCTCTCCCCACTGTGCACACTCTGATGCTGAACAAGATGGGACCTCACTCTAAACGCTTTCCCACATAAATGACAGGTATAGGGTTTTTCACCAGTATGGACTCGCTGATGTTGAGTTAAGTGCACACGTTGATTATAGCTTTTCCCACAGTCGTCACACCTAAATGGTTTCTCCCCGGTGTGTATTCGCTGATGTTGAATAAGATGGGCACTCTGAATAAAACTTTTCCCACATTCATTACACTTATGTGGTCTCTCTCCTGTGGAGGACTTTTTGTGGACATATGTGACTTCATTGAAATTTATCCTCTTTGAAGACGATTGTCCTAGTATCTCTTTCATGGGAAGTCCCTGCTTTCTATCCAATTTGTCTTCTCCAAAATCTGGAACTTGAGAAACATTTTTTTTGATTCTTCCAGATAGTTCTATGTCTGCTTCTGAGAATTCTGAAGTTTTCTTAACAGTCAACTTTGTATTCTTACTTCTTTTGTCACTGCCTGAAAAAATAAAAAGGAAATGCAAATGTCATCAGTTCTTTTACAGAAGAAAAATAAACTGTCAGAAAAAAAGAGGATAATCAAATGAAAAATTATGTAATAAGAGTTACAAAGAGGGAAGCATGTATGTACTTGATACCAATAGGAATGAAAAGACCTTTTGGTATCTGTTGAGTGAAAAGAAGAAGACAAAGAAGAGGCTTACTTAGAAGGGTGCCAAGAATGATTGTTAGGTAATCAGAGGGATCAGCAAAATACTTTTATTATATGGAAAGAAAAGACAGGAATTCTGAAATGGGAGAAGCAGAAAATGTGGAAGTGGTAATAACCTCAACAAAAGGTAGGCAGACAGAATGAGACAGAACAAAATTATACAATTAGATGGTGAGAACTGACAAGAACTGAAAGAATGGAAAGCAAAGGACTATGCAGGGGATATGGAGCTGGAAGAATACCTGACTAGGAGCCAAGAAAAAGGAGAAATGAGCCAGTATAAAATACTGTCAAAAGGGCAGGTGATATATCAATCTCTGCTCTCTTAACCCTTAGCCGACACTCTAGCTTCAGTTTCCCTCCACCCCCAAAGCACTTGATAGATATCTCCTTTGGAAATGTTCACAAGCTTTAATGTCTGCTACTCCCACCACACCATCAGCCCCACGAGGGCATGCATTACACCTGTTCCATAGGTGAGTATTAACTAGAAAACTAGTCATAAGAACAATTGCAGGGAAGATGTAAAAGAAAAGACACTATTTTAGAGCACCTGCTTTCCAGGACCAGAGTCCTTGGATGGATTTCCCCAATGAGACAGTCACCAAGTAGAATGGGATAGAATTAGCTGAGGAGATAGCTCAGCTCAACTCAGAACTTTCAAGACACAATGACTTACATAAAATTCTATTCCAGGATAGAAGAGGTGGCCATGGCTGTTAATGTGAATGACAAGTAGCTAGGCTTGGGGGGCACAGAGGCATAATTTAAAAGTAAATATTTTAGCCAGTCTTAAAGTTTTTTGAAGAATATTAATAAGAGTCTTTAAGTTCACAGCAGTTTATAGTCTCATCCTTATATAATTCACTTAAACAGTAAGAAAATAAGTAAACAAATAGGAAAATCACTCAACCATATACATAACCAAATTAATGAAAAAAAAACCAGCAAAAAATTATTTTCTGTTTACTCAATTTGTTTGAAAAAATTTTTGATAACCCTGCAAGAAATTTAGTACAACTGATACTCTTATATGTGGTGTAATTGTTTTAAAAAGCAATTTAGCAATACATATCAAGAGCCATAAAGATGTTTTTGGCCTTTCATCCACTAATCCCACTTCTGGACACTTATTATAAAAGAATCCTAGCCTTGACGGTGTGGCTCAGTTGGTTAGGTGTTGTCCAGCAGAGAAAAATGTGGCCCAGGCAGGCCACATGCCTGGGTTGTAGACCTGGTCCCCAGCTGCGGCATGTGTGAGAGGGAACTGATCAATGTTTCTCTTCCCCTCTTTTTCCCTACCTTCCCCTCTCTCTAAAATAAATAAATAAAATATTTTTTCTTTAAAAAAGGGATAGGAATACACTACATAGTAATAGTTCTATTGGTTAGGATGGTGAGATTATGGGTGATTTTTTTCCTCCCAATTCCTTTCCTCCAAACTTCCTATCATTTTAAAATAAAATAAGTGAAATGACTAAATTGGGAAAAGGTAAAAAAGCAAGTAACTCCCATTCACTACAACAGAAAGTTAATATATAATGTCTAAAATTGATGAGTAAAGCAATAGCAGAATTATTTAAAATATGGAATTACCAGAAGAAAACAGAGCTGAAAGCATGTACCTCTCTCTGGGGAAAGGGAAGTTGTAGGGATAGGGGAAAAGGCATAGGGTTTTGACTACTAATTTGACAACTCAAGTATAAATAATAATAAAATGGACTGCAATCTTTGCTCCTTCCTTCTGCTCCCATTATCACAACCCATCTATCCTAAGCTAATAAAAAATTTTTGCCTCCACTTGTTCTCTAAAACAAACTCTTCACACATACATCTTTGGGATTTCTCTCTGAAGTGACGCTTCAGGTGCTCAATCAGGTGAGAGTGACGACCAAAGTTTTTCCCACATTCGGTACATCCATACGGTTTCTCTCCACTGTGCACACTGTGATGCTGGACAAGGTGGGAGCTCACACGGAAGGCTTTTCCGCACACCTGACACTTATAGGGTTTCTCACCAGTGTGGACTCGCTGATGCTGAGTAAGGTGCACACGCTGATTATAGCTTTTCCCGCATTCACCACACTTAAATGGTTTTTCTCCAGTGTGGATTCGCCGATGTTGAATGAAGTTTGAAGCTTGAAGGAAAAATTTACCGCAATCATTACATTTGTGACCTCTCTCGGCATTTGTGTTTTGCTTATGGTTAATGTCTGTGATGGCACCAAGATCTCCTTTCTGGGAACGGTTCTGCCTTGACTTTCCCAAACTGGGGTTTACCTGCCACCTTTCTACCATGCTGTGAAGGTCACTAACTTCTCCAAACTCTTGACTTTGGGGAACATTTCTTTCAGTGCATCCTGATGTCATCCAGTGTGATTTGGCTTCATCAGAAATCTGCTTTACTATAAGTTCCATATTGTTACTCCTGGACTCATAATCTGAAATAATAGAAGGAAAATGGAAAATTTAGCTATTTCCTGCATTAGAAGAAAGAAAAAGACTAAGGGATATAGAATAATTATATGAAACCAAAGTGATCACATGACTTTATAAAAGTCATTTTAACAAAGCCATGCTCTCATGTGGGGATGAAGAATATTTAAGCAGGAAACAGGTTAAGGAAGAAAGAGCTGGCAAGAATGGTTCAAACAGATGAGACTGGTCATTCTATTTAATAAAATTGTTATCCTCTTGGTATGTTACTCACACAGAGTAGCTGACCGTGGACACCTAAACCATATTAACTGTTCTTAATCAAATCTGATATTGAGTTATGCAGCTAACCCGGTCTTAACTTTCCTCTTCCCGTTTACTCACAGCTTAGAAGAAAGAGGATCTTTATAGCTTTCTATGCCCAAAGAATCTCAGTTTAATATGAGTTAGTCTAAAGGAAAAAAGGCATTCTTTCTATTCTTAGAGAAAATCTACTACTGTCAAGAGCTAGATTCACAACACTCAATAGTCGTTAGTGAATATAGAAGTTTAAGAGATTGCAATCAGTTCCCTATATAACTGGATCGGCAACATATAGTTTGCTCAAAACATCGACATTTAACATGGTTTGCAAAGACAAATCTTGAGTACTTAACAAAAATAGAGAATGTTATTTTTTAAATGCTAGCGATAGATCACAGCTTATTGAGAACTCTTTAATACAATTTTTTGAAAAAAGAAAAGTTGTTTTCAAATTTACATAATATAGTAAGAGCTAACATTTGCTGAGTGTGTACTACAGACTAGGTATTATGCCTTTAAATACTTTCCAATTTTATGGCATTTAATCCTTACAATAACCCTTTAAGGTAGATATTATTACTATTCTTTTTTGATACAGTGAGAAGTTATAATTCTTGTAGCATGAAGACCACTTTAATTCTAATTTATCTGATAACTGTTTTTACTTAGTTCTCTTCCTAAAAAGACATTTTAATAAGAAACTGGTAATAGTTGTCACCTCTTGAGGGACTAGGAGACAGGATCAGGGGTAGGTGGCTCCATTCTCACTTTGTACCCATTTATACTATGTGAATATGTTTACTATGTGCATGCATGACCTTTTTAAAACCAAATTTCTCCACTGCACTCACACCTCTACTCCACCACCTACTTAACCACCTGCTGTCTCTCAACAGGTAACTTTGCCTTCAATTTCAGGAAGGTCAAAGCTATCCAGGTAAGAACTCCTTGAACATCCTACAGTCACAATTGCAAACTTGCTGGCAGTCTTATTCTTTCAGCCTCCCCTTGCCTCACAGTAGAAGAGCTTTCTGCCTTCCTCATGTAACCTGGCTCTCACCATGGCATCCTGTTTTCCAGGGACCTCCCTATAGCAATTATACGCCCTTCCTTGCCCCAACGTTTCAAACTCACTCTCTAGTAGTTCTTTACCAGTAGCATTTAAGTATGATTAAAACTTCTCCCATTAAAAACAATGTTTAAAAGAACATACTAAAATAAACCATCCACCTAACACTCTCTCTTCCTCTTTACAAAGTTACTGAAAGTTTACTTATAAGAACTTTCTCAAGTTTCCTCTCATTTGCAATCTTCAATGAAACTGTCTCTTATTCTCAAATGTCCCAGCCACTCCATGGAAACAGCTTTTTCCAAGATTCATTTAATTTTTTTTTTAATCTGATGAAATTTCTTAAAATCTTGACCTTTTTTGATGCTGTTAGGAACCTACAGGTGTGAAAATAATCTATTATGGCTGTCCCAGAGCAGGAGGCAGAAACCACTGAACATGTTCTTAATGGAGAAGAGTATACTCAAGTTGTAACAACAAGGTAATAAAGAGATGGATAAGAAAAAATCAGAAGGAATTTAAAACTGCTTGGAGAATGGTATAGAAAAGAACTGTGCCAATATCCTCAAATGCTGAAACCCATCAAATGCCTGTAATAAATTGAAAAAGATAAAACAATGCTAATAGGCTCCAACTAGGCGAGTGAGGTAACTGAGTTTAATTTAAAAAGAAGAGAAATTTTAAAATTTCTTAAACATAATATACCAACATAAATAATTCCTTGAGAGGAAAGGCCACCAGATCTCCACAGATAAACACAAAAGGGGGCATGTACAAATAAATCAGTGAAAAGGAAATACAAATACATATAACAATAGTAATAAAAGAAACGAAGTTTAAAAGAGTGGGAGTCAGTTTTACACTTTTAAATAAAAGCCTGTGAATGGACAAAATCCCTTAGACTGGTATAATACTCTTCAAAAGAAATCTGGCATTATCTACATATTTCACCTAAAGTCTACCAGTGTGCCTGATATATAGTAGTTCTTCTAAAAGAACTCATTCAAAAGAACCTAAAAGCTAGAAGCTCCAAAACATTTGCCACAGTGCTGAGAGTTTTGTAACTGCTCCAGGCAGCACAATCGAATACTAGTTTCCAGGATCATAACTTAGGAATAGTTGCAATATCTCACTTGGGGTGCAAAATTCAAGAGATATGTTGAAAAAACAACAAAAAGAAAAAAATAAAATAAACAAATAAAAAATAAGATTTAAAAAAAAGAAGGCATATGACAAGTAAAATGTAGATGCTAAGGGGGCAAACATCGTAAAATGGGTGCCAGTGATCTGAGAATGGTGACGGAGCGAACAACTACCTACCCGTACATTAGAGGGAAAAGGATGACTGCCACTGAGATAGTGTAGCAACTACTATGATAAAGGTATTCGGCAAAGTCTGAGATGCTTTCACAAATGAGAATTAATCAGTGAGGAATTGTTCAATCAGTCAAGGAATAGAGTACAGAAACTACTGTAAATTTGTTAAAATCCAAACCTGTTAATTTTAAGCTCTTTCATTTTAAAGCAGTAAAAGACAGTATTTGCAAATACTATCCCCTAAGCATTATGTCTTCAGTCATACCCTTATTACGATGGAAATAATCAGAATAAGCTAAATATTGTGGGGGAAAGGGTTTACTCTTTCATGGAAAAAAAGTAAGCTAAGTCACAGCAATTAAAACATACATGCTTTTATAAGATGTACTGGAAATATTCTTTGTAAGATAAAATTAAGATGTCCTAATCCATGCAGACACAATAAGTCTTACCCATGGAGGTAATACTCTCATAATTGTCCTTCCTGCCATCCCTATAGAGAGACTTCTGGGACTGGTCCAAATGTCCCCATTCCTCCAGGATGAAGGAAACAGCCACATCAGCCACATCTTCAATTTTCACCAACTTCTGAAACATGAGATCTCCACTAAATTCCCATTCCCTGTGTTCAAATTTGGAGTGAGGGGAAGAACTTCACTCATTACAGAAAGAAACAGAATGAAGGACTATGCTTCAAAGAGGATGGGGAGTACTAGGTAGAACAGAAAAAGACATTTAAGAATAAACCCAAGGTGGGTCTGGTCTCTACTTAAAGAGACAGAACTCCTGATAAAAATTCAGGATTAAGGTAGCTACTTCTCCAAGAATAGACATGGGTCCTCATTGCAGGCACAGGGACGCCAGCTCACCTGGGACCCAGCTGAGACAAGTGAGGCTGTCAGCTCCTGGCTGTCCTTCAGGGGAAGGGAAGAAACTTGGAGAGCAGAAAGGGCTGAGGGGGTAGAAAAAGAGAAGTGTCAGTGACAATATCTTTGCCCAGTTCCTACTGCCACCATATTTCACTTTTGATCAAGAATCTATAATGGTGCCCTGCCATACCAAGGCCAAATTCTTCTGCTTGACTCTCAAGACTCTCAACATTCCAGCCCCTCCCACATCTACCCTATAAACACCCTTGCACCCAAAAGACTAGACTCCCTGCTTTGGTCAGACTAACCTTTGCTGCTGACCTCAGATTGTGCCATTCCCCTATAAAGATGCACTCTGCTCTGCCAAGATCAAATCTAACCATCTCAAAGAATAATCAAAGTCCCATAGCTTCCATGGGACTGAAGCACTGCCTAGAGCCCAGGGCTTCTCAAGCTTTAATGTGCAAACGAATCACCTCCAGGTCCTGGTATAGGGCAGATTCTGGCTTAGTAGGTCTGCGGCAGCCCCCAATTTTGCCTAACTAGCTCCCAAGTGATGCTGGTGCTGCCGCTCCTTAGACCATACTTTGATTAGCAAGGCCTTAATCCACATGCTCTCCCTTCAAGGAATTACTACAGTTGGTTTATAGTCAGCCAGTTAGTATATCTTGTCTACTCTGTATTGTCTACTCTAATAGGCAGATAAAATAATTTTTGTCTCCCCAAACTTCAATCACTTACAGGGAGAACAGACATATAAGCCTTACTTACTTCCAGAATAAGGTAAATTACAAACACTACACTTGAAGTTCACCCTGTAGGAACACAGAGGCAGGGGTACCTACGGAGTGGAGAGTGGAAGGTGGAGCATCAGTAAAGCCTTTCCACAGGAAGCAGGGGTGGGTGGGGCAACGATAAGGGTGCTCTGCAGGTGGAATGAATCACACTGCAATGCCTGGAGGGTCTGATCTCCAGATGCTGGTGACTATCTGGCCCTCTGCTGTCACCTCTGCTTGTTTTTTTCAAGACTCGTGGTGCATTCAGATCTCACTGTCAGTGTGGGCCCCAACTTGAACAAATAACTCAATAGTTTAGACTTTGCTGTGGTTTCCTCAGTCCTGGAGATGACTGTGTAAATGTAGCTTGCTTTTGTCCAAGAACTAGGAAGTAATGAGCAATAACACAAAAAGATGATGGTTGTGGATGGAAGACAAAACCAGACAGAGTCTGAAATGAGGAGTATGGCTAAAGTGTCAAAAGAGGACTCGAAGAAAGGAATGAATGCAGAACACTCAAACAGTAATTTTGAATATAGACTACATTCCAATTATAATTGGAAGTATTATAATAATTCTACTTATTTTTAAAGTTCCTGTGAAATCCATTGTTTCTTTAGCTTTTGCTCCTCTCAAGCTCAAATTAGTCCCAGGGGCAGAAAACCAGCCTTCAGTGCTTTCAAAGGCATGAGGAACGCAGTCTCCCCAGCATTTAGGGAAATAAAAACACCAAAAAAACACAAAACACCGTAATTTTGTTGGAATGAAGAAACTAACTAGGGTCTGGCTAACGGGACAGAGAAGAGAAGCAGCAATTAGGAAGAGAAGAGTAGCTTGACCTGATGAGACTCCGCAAGTAGAGGGAAGATGACATGATTAAAGGACAGGATTCTGTACTTGGGGGGGCCTGATGGTAAAGCAAAGGCAGGAGAAGGAGAGTTCAGAAGAGGGTAAAAAGCATAGATTCAGAGGGTTAAAATCCCAGCTGTCGCTTAATAGCTTTGTGACCTTGAACAAATTACTTAACCTTTTTAGGCCTTAGCTTCTTAAATTTCTAACATGAGGATAACAGCAATACCTATTCATTCCACTGGGTTAGGGTGAGTGTTAATCCTTGGTATACCAACTAGGCCTACTACACACAATTTTGAGTTTCCATTTTGAACAGTTTTAACTACTTTTAAAGACCAGAATTACAAGACTTTTATTCCTTTAGAGGTTTTCAAAAGAACAAAAATAAAATTCATTTTAGTGTTTTAAAAAAACAATATAACTCATTCTACCATGTAATTTCTATCTGGATCCACTGGACCCTTTTGTAAATTTAGGATACATTTTGGGATGAGTGATCTTATGTCTTCTGTATCATGAAACATTTGCCTATTTCATCATCTTGGGAATTATTCCACTTTTACTAATCATTATTCATTAATTATTCCCAATGAGAACATAAAAGACAAAAAAAATAAGAAACGAGAGAATAAAGAAAATATTTAGGATCACGCAATTGTGAAATACATCACCATTCTTCATTCTTCCCGAAGTATTAAATGCCTTATGCAGCATTTGCATCATCTTCAAGAAGGTATAAAACTAGTGACACCTGCTGTTAGCTTTCATTAAGCATAGTTGAGAATTCAAAATTTTTCATTTTCCACCCATATTGGCCAAGAGAAAAAACTGCAGGAGACATTTCACTATTATTAGATGAATGAGATGATGAAGAGTGACGGACAGTAGCATGTGCTCTAATGATAATGATAAAACTGAAAGTATGAGGGAAACCTTATAATGAGTCTACAAATGATAATATCCTACATGAATTTTCTCAAATAATAAATGCTATTATTTTTAACTTCATAAAGGGAATATGACCATCTCATCCTGTGAGTCATTCAACAGGAAGAACTTCACGTGATATTATGCAGTAAGATTCTGGACCATCCTATTTTGCTAAAAGGAGAGTATTCATTTTGTTAGAGAGACAGTATTGTGTGACTGTTCTTTTCATTTTCTGTGGTTTTTATTATCAAAATGTACTTGATACAAAGAAATTTTATTAAAATTTCTTTAAAATTGTTTTATCTTTTGATTCTTCTGTATAAGTCATACAGTCATATTTCATAAAATGTCATGTTAAGTCATATGACTTAACAGACAGTTATGTCATATTCATACAAAGACTTAAATATAAAAAATAAAAAGACCTATTACCACAGATGGTAACAGTGAAGGTTACAGTGAAGGTTAAATGAATTCCTACAAATAAAGTTTAGAACAGGTCCTGACACATAGTAAGCACTATAGAAATAATAGTTGCTGCTGCTACTTTTATTATTTTTATCACAGTGAGAGGAACCTGGAAAACATTAGAGCCAGGTCAAGTAAAAGACCTGACCACTAAGGGGAACCTAGAAGAAAGTCTGGGGCCAAATAGGAAATACAGGTTCAAAATTTCTAATCCATAATTCTGAAATCCCAAAGTGCTAAATACCAAGGGGGGTTTTGTTTTTTTGTTTTTTCATGAAGATAGGCATTAAACTAATTTTACAACAAAAACTGACAAAAACATATGTGAAGCTATTCAAGTTTTTACTTAATCCACTATTGTAAAACTACATACATTTCACTGCCAAAATATTAATGTGTGATTAAGGGGTACCAGCTCAAATCCTGTTAATGGTATAATATATGGTATATAAATCATATTACCTTACCAAATCTGAAAAATTCTGAATTCTAAAATATATCTGATAGCAAGAGTTGCAGGTTAGACATTATAAACTTGTGGACATAGATCATCATAAATGAGATACTCGGTTGTTCACATTTCTTCCTTGATGTATCTAATACAGGTTAATGAAATGGACCAAGGGTGAGAAGGGGAGAAAGACACAGAATAAATGCTCTAAAAGTCATGGTCAAGCACTGCTTGAACTAAGACTTCAAGGTGAATGAGCAGTCAGAACTGAATGCAATTAGGAACCAGAAAGCTTTTTTTACATAAGCATTAAGACCACAAAATCTATGAGGTAGAGTTAGAAAACTCTTGAAAAAAATTACAATACTTTTGTAGATCTTTTAACAGTACCTATAAGGTTGTCATCACCTGCATTACAACTTTTTAATAGAACTGGAGTATAGTTCCTAGCCATCCTATAAGCTAACATCGAGGACTCAATCCCAAGTCCAGGACCTTCTCAACCTCCAGATCCTGCCCACTGCAGAGAGGCTGCCCAGCCCAAAGTCTGTCTCTTACAGACATTGCTTACCCACATGGCCAGGGCCCCCAGTCTCTAGCCGTGTCTGCTCCACTGAATCACAGATCCTCACCATTTTCCTCCAGATGAGGCTTCTGTGGCTCTTGTTCAGGCTGGGGGTCGAGAGACAGGAGCTGGTGACTGAAGGACTCCTGCACAGCTCCTGGTTGCACCATCTTCTGAGAAAGGCCTTCAGGGCATGCCACAATCTAACAACCACAACCATACCAATCAGTACGTTACTGAAAAGGCGAGTAAAGAATCCAGTAAATTCATGTTAGTCTTTCATTCATTCCTTTACCAAATATTTAATGTGCGTCTATAATGAGCTAGGCATTGATTATACAGTGGCTTAATAAACATGGTTTATGTATAGTTGAAGAAGACCTCCTTTAAACATTTTAATACAAAATACATAATTACAAACTACATTTTATGTTAGAAAGGAGAAGAAAGTGCCATGAGATATCAGATGAGACCTACTTTAGATTGGGTGGCCATCAAAGACTTTTCTAAGGAAGTGTCACTTAAGTTCCACACTTACAGGATGGTAGAAGCTGGCCAGGAGAAAAGTAGTAAGGGTTGCAGGTGGAGAGAACAACATAAGCAAAGACTCTCAGACAGAAAGCGGGTGTTTGGTACAGCCAAAGAATCTTAGAAAGGCCAGTTTGGGCCAAGTTTAGAGAAGGGGATAGAGGTGAGAAAGGAGTTTGGAAAACTCAATTATAGGACTCAGGAAGTCACACTTGGTTTTCTAGCAGACCAACATCAAGACTGGAGCTAGTTCGTGTCTGTGTGTCACAGTCCTCAATCTTTCCGTTCTTGGCTCTTGCTCAACCCTAGGGTATACACAATTACTCCGCCACAACCAGTCTCTAGAATCTGCCTGTTCTAGAAGGTACTAGCTCAGTGGCAACCTAGAAAGTAATAAGATCCTGTGTTGAAAGAGAATCGCCATTCCCCTTTCCCCTCCTTTATAGTTTCAAAACACTTTAGGTTTTAATCCTCCTAATACTGGCAAAATGTGGTACAGGAGTTACATTACAAGGCAGCTGTAAATACTCTGTGTGGAAGTTTGTGCCTTGTGGACCCTGTCAGAATAAATAAGAGTTAAGATGATGCCAAGTATGTTAAAGAGCACCACGGGCACCAAAGAACCAAGGCAGCCCTTGATGTCCCCTGAGACTAGGACAGAGAAACCAAGGAGGAAGGGTAAAGATAAAGCCTGGAAAAAGGTTTGCAGAGACAAGAAATACTGGAGATAAAACTGAGGAAAAATGTCAAGGATACAGGAAGCAGGCAGAGAGAAAGGTAAATAAAGTGTGCTGTGGAGGCCCATGGGAAATCCCCTTTCTGGGCCTTAAATCCTGACTACATTAAGAAATTATTTTTTCTCTGTGTGTGCCTTCCAAAGATGGGTTGCATATCATACTGAGAAAGGAAAATGTGTAACATCATCTATTAAAAAATGCCTTTTGTTGCCCAGCTGGGTGGCTCAGTTGGTTGCAGCATCATCCCATACACCAAAATGTTGTGGGTTCTATCCCTAGTCGGGGCACATACCTGGGTGGCAGGTTCAATCTCTGGTCAGGGTGTGGGTGTGTGTGTAGGAGGCAATCAATGGATGTTTCTCTCTCACATCTATGTCTCTCTCTCTCTCTTTCTCACGCCCCGTCCCTTGCTCCTTCCCTTCCTCTTTCTCTAAAAATCAATGAACATATCCTCAGGTGAGGATTTAAACAAACAAAAAAAATGCTATTTGGCCCTGGCTGGTGTAGCTCAGTGGACTGAGCATGGATGGGCCTGTGAAGCAAAGGGTCGCCGGTTCGATTCCCAGTCAGGGCATATGCCTGGGTTGCAGGCCAGGTCCCCAGCAGGGGACATAGGAGAGGCAACCACACACTGATGTTTCTCTCCCACTCTTTCTCCTTCCCTTCCCCTCTCTCTAAAAATAAATAAATAAAATAAAAAATGCTATTTGTTTTAAATTATGCTTTTGAATATTTATTACTAAAAAAATAGGAAAAAGTTTGTCCATTAATGTCCCAAGTTAGGTTTTAAAAAGTAATAACTAGATGTCAACATGAACCTTTACTTCCTGTCCTGAAAGAAGCAATAGAAAGGTTCGAATGTTTCCATCTCCAGTACAATCATTCAGAAGAGCTGCAGGGTCGGGCTGTGGGTCAGCAGCAACTCTCTGCTGCCTGCTTGCCTCATGGAGTGAGCTAAACCAGCTGAAGAGCGTGAAGATGTTATGCAAAGTTTAAGTACCCCTTACCTAGAGGTGAAAAATAATGAAACCGGTGCCTTTCAGTGAAGGGCAATGGCTCTGAACAATGAAGAAAATTCTCTAATCAGCTTCAAACTCTTGTGGACCTATAATCCCATGAGTTTTGTTTTTTTGCTATAAAAAGAAAATTGAGCCCAGGCTGGTGTGACTCAGTGGACTGAGTGCTGGCCTACAAACCAAGGGGTAGGTGGTTCGATTCCCACTCGGGGAACATGCCTGAGTTGTGGGCTGGGTCCCCAGTAGAGGACATGTGAGAAGCAACTACACACTGATGTTTCTCTCCCTCTCTTTCTCCCTCCTTTCTCCTCTCTAAAAATAAATAAAATATTTTAAAAAAAGAAAATTGAAGTTTAAGAGAGTGTGAGTCTAGCAACAAAAGGAAGGTAGAAGGTCAGATTATAAATGAGTAACAAAGTAAAACATGATGTTAACAACATAGCAATGTCAATCCTCCCTAGATTAATGATTTAATGCAATTCCAACAAAAATATCAACAGAATTTTTGGGGTAGTGAAAACTAAGTAATTCTAAAGGTTATAAGGAAAAAAAATATCGAAAAACAATTTGGGAGAAGGAAGAGTAGCTCTCTCATATACCAAAGCACTTCGCAGAGATCAAATAATTAAAATACAGCTACATGAACAGACAGTGAGATCAAGAAAACAAGATAAAGAGACCAAAAAAGTATCCAAATACATGCAGCAATTTGGTATGTAATAAAGATGGCATTTTAACCAGAGTGAGAAAAAGTGGAATACAAGTTGCTAGGACAACTGGATAGATATCTGGAAAAAAATAAAGTTGTAACCATACCAAACACCCTAAACCAAAGTGCATTCCAGATGGATCGGTCATTTAAAAGTGTAAAAAAAAAAAAAGAAAAGAAAAGAAACTATGAGAAAAGTCTCTTATAATACTGTAGTGGAGAAGGACTTTCCAAGTATGGCACAAAACCCAAAAAACATAAATTAAAAGCTCTAAACTGACTTCATAAAAATTAAATGCCCTGCAAAGCAAAACCCTCCATAAACAAACACAAACAGCAATGTGAAAACATAACATTTGCAATTCAATGACAGACACAGTCCTTACTTTTTCTAATAGGTAAATAATGTAAACAGATAATTTGGAGGGGGGAAAAAAAGGATATAGGCATAGCCCTTTAAAATGTGTATTGTAGCCCTGGCTGGTGTGGCTCAGTGGATTGAGTGCCAGCCTGTGAACAAAAAGGTCCCTGGTAACTCCCAGTCTAGGGCACATGCCTGGGTTGTGGGCCAGGTCCCCACAAGGGGGCGCGCAAGAGGCAACCGCACATTGATGTTCTCCTTCCCTTCCCCTCTCTAAAAATAAATAAATAAAATCTTGTAAGTAAATAAAAATAAAATTCGTACTGTAGTCAAACTCACTCATAATAAGAGAAATGCATTAAAATTGCCAGAATTTCAATACTCAATCTTTCATATTGCCAATCATCAAAAGTTGGATAACACTGTGTTATTAGATTGTAGGAAACAGACTTCTCTCATACATTGTTATCGGGAGTATAAATTAGTATAGGTTCTACAGAGGGCTGTCTATCAACAGCTGCCAAAATTACAAATGCATAGGGCCTCTGAGCCAACAACTGGACTTCTTAGCATTCATTCTACAATTAATGACATATGTAAAGGATATTCATTGTAGCAAAACTGGTTATAGTAAAAATTCAGAAACAATCTAAAGGAACAACTTAAATGACCCTCAAGAGGAATTCAATCATGGTATATCCATACAGCGGAATATAATGCAGTTTCAGAGTAAGGTTGCTCTATTTGTACTGACATGAAATAAATTAAGGTATAAGAAAAAAAGCAAGAGGCAGAAGTACACAATGATTTTAAAACATTTTTAAGCATGTCATATACATATATGCTTATATATTCTGAACATAATATACCTTTGTAAGGATATACATGTATCATGTAAATGGTTGCCTCTGGTGGGAAATAGGCAGCTGGGGAATTAAGGGGGAGAAGGAAACTTACTTTTCATTACAACCTTATGTACCTTTTGAATTTTGTATCATGTCACTCAAAAAATAAATACAGTAATTTTTAAAATAAGTAAAATCGCAGACTGTCTTCTCCAGGTTAACACACTGGATACTGCTTCTCTTTGCTGGAGTGGCAGGAAATCTCCACAGTGTACCTAATCCCAGGAGAACAAAAGAATATGAATGAAGCACTACGGTGCTAAGGATCTCACCCCTGCTCAGCAGCTCCTTAACTCTCTTCCTCTCCTTCCTCATTGCTCTAATGTCTCCTCTTCCACTCACCTGTTGTCTGTGTTCTTCTAGTTCCCTCTGCATATTTTCTACCACAGCCACAGCCTCTTCTCCATTTTCTGGGTGATGTTCTCTCACCCAGGTCTGGAGTTCTTCAGGAAGGATGGTCAGAAACTGCTCCAAAACCAGCAGCTCTAGGATCTGCTCCTTGGTGTGCAGCTCAGGCCTCAGCCATTCACAGCAGAGCACCCTGAGCTGGCTGAGTGCCTCCCGGGGTCCTGATGCCTCATGGTACTGAAAGTGCTTGAAGCGCTGGTAAAAAGACTCAAACATGGACGGACTGTACTCCTGCATCCAGGTGCAGTCTTCTTCTTCCACTTTCACTATCAGAAGGTCTTCTTGCTCTTGTGAAGTCTCAGCTGGAGGGTCCAAGTCTATAACTTCCCCCGATTCTGTCATTATCATTCCAAACTCAGAGGGCTGTTTTACACTGACCAAATTTATTCTCTGCTCTTTGAGATCTTCTGAAGGACACTTTCATTAGTGTGCGACCTACTGACATATTGGAAATCATTATTAGCAAAGAAATGACAAAGAAGTCACTTATACTAAAGATGACCACTCAACAGAGTAATTTACTTTAAAATATGAACTACAAGGCAGCTGTCACTCCATCCATAAAATATTAAGATAATATTTTCAACACTTAAAAATGTGAATGAGAACCGTAAAACCTGACATCAGGCCCAGCCGACACAATTTTACTGATGAAGAACATTAAATTTCATGTAGTTAATACGACAAGACTTCTACCTAGTCCAGACGCACTCGTTTCTTCTCTCTACCGTAAGTCAAACTTAAGTCAGAACAGGGGTCAAAAACAATAGAGTGGTTAAAATTGGTCCTGTCCTTCAAACCACAAGAGCGTGACAGACTAACGGGAGACTTCACTGGTCCCAAAGAGAAGCAGGGTAAGAGGTACAGATTTGGACCTGGATTTCTCCGAATTCACTCTGACCCCGTACACACGGCCCGGTCAAGGTTAGAGACAGGACCCCCGTCTGGATACAAAGCCCATTCCCTTTCCTCAAAGCTCCAGCGTCAGGGAGCTCTCCTGAAAGACTAAGCTCCCACAATAAAGACTGGAAAGATGGGTTTCTTCTCACCCACGGAGAGAAAACCGAAGCCGACACTTCGCAACACTTCCTCGCCGGAAGTAAGCAAGTATAAGCTTTCCCTGTCCAACGGGGTTGAGCCATAAATCCCACCCCCGAGAGCACTTCCGAGTCCTCTCTAGGAATCCCGGAGGTCCCCGCCTCGCAGCAAGCGAGAAGTGCCCGCCCCAGGCCCCACCCCTAAGGGTCTGTTGGCCAATCCGCAGGGAAACTGGGCGCCAGCACTGGAGCCTAGTCCTACGTCCCTAAACGAACCTCAAAGACCGCGTCTCTAGAGCCTTGGGGAAAACGGAGCCACTCTCCCTCCCCACCCAGTCCCAAAGCCATTTAAACAGCCTGGGCTCCTCCCCTAATTGGGTGCTGAGAGGGGGCGGGGCCTTAGGTGTCCCTAAAGGTTGCTAAGGCAATAGTTGCTAATATTCGATTTGCCTTTGAACTTGCGCTCCCCTACCCTCAACGCTCTGCGTCTCAACTCGAAGTAAGACCCGTACCTTTCTGCGAGCCCACCAACCTCACTTCTCTTTAATTCTGAACCCTTCGGTTTTCTCACATGAATCTGACCACTCCCCGTAACCCTGTCTCCAGACACACCCACCTATTTACCGCCTCTGTCTGCTCTTGGAGTTGAAGTCCAGTTGCGGGAGCCAGTGGCTACCGGGACTACAACTCCCAGGAAGCGCCTTGCGCGCCGTGCCCGCTGACCGAGAGGGCCGCGTGTCTCTTTTCAGCCTCGGTTTCGCGGGCGTATCAGAATGGGGAGGGAGGTGTTTCCTCGAACCCCTCAAGCTAGAAGAATGAGTGTGGCCAAGGCCGTCACCTTTCCTCCTGGTTGATGAGGGTGGATGCCTAAGCCCTGCATCCCTGCGAAGTAGGGAATCGTCAATGCTGAGCTTCTTCAGCCAAGGTCCTTAAAATTTCTCGCTTTTGTATCCGTTTGCAAAGCTTTCGACGGGAGAGACAAGAGTTACTATCGCCACTCTTTTACACGTCCCCAAAATGAGGCCTACCTACTCCACTCTGAAGCAGAGGGCACACATCCTTGGATGCTCCTGGAGAGGTTTTTTTGTTTGGTTGGTTTCTGTTTGGCTGTGTGTGTGTGTGTGTGTGTGTGTGTGTGTGTGTGTGTGTGTGTGTATGAATTTTCATCAGTCAAGGATGGGGTTTTGAGGTTTTGAGACTGACTTGCTAGCGCTGTGGTCCACCTTACCGGAATGAAAAAATTCGGAAAAATCCTACTAATCTCCAAAGAGAACTTTAAATTGGAGAGGCTTAAATTGACACTGTAGTATGTTTGGTGCATTGTTATTTTTCTGTGATTTCACTTTTTACATTTGGTACTTTGCATAGTTTCACCACCTAGTGAAGAAGTCTATCTTAACCTCCCCACGCCCCCGCCGTTGATTTATGATGCTGCCTTTATCATACACTAAATTCCCATAAGATTTGTGGCCTGTCCCTAGATTTTCTAACCTGTCGCATTGGTCCATTTATTTACAGATGTGATAATACCATGCTGTTTTAATTTATTGAGGATTAATAATTGGTTTTTTATTAATAATTATATTCGTAATTTTATCACTAATGTTTTTATTTTCATTGTATGTAAATGAACTAAACGTCCCAAATAGTTATTAGTCATTATGATCAGGACCAACTTTCAAACTTTATGCAGCTATCTTGTGTGACAAAAACATTCAGGTTTGTTCTTTTTTTTTTTTTTTTTTCAAATTGTTACAGAACAGACCCGGGGTGAGGGGGTGCAGAATGACATAAAAGGCCCCTGTTTTCTCTGGGGGTTCCTCCCCACCTACTGGGTTCGTTTTTTGCCCACTGCCTGATGAAAGACCTCTCTTAATGCCAGAGATCAGTGTAAAGGAAAGGAATTTATTATTTATTTGAAATAACACAACCTAAAGTTCTCCACAAGCACACAGTCCTCCCACACCCTCCATTTGGCAAAAGGGAGCACTTCCAAAGCTGCGTGGTCCCAAAAGAGATGCCAAGTGGCTGCTGCGCCTCCGTTTAAATCCCAGCGCCAGTCTTCTGCAGCCTCATTTCCAGCTCCTCCCACAATTGGCCAAGGCTGCCAGCATTCCCTGAAGGTGTGGCCCTGTGGTGTGGAGCCAATCATCTCCAAGCTCTTCTGGACACCAATTACAAATCCCTATTTGGGGCTCCCCTCTTGCCTGCACCCTGTTACAAAGTGTTTCAATTTTATTTAACATTTTAAAATTACTCTGCAGCTCAAATTCATATAATGCACACTGCTAAAAAAAAAGTGCAAAATATTTACTGTCAACATTTGGTCATGAAACTGAATACCCACAATGGTTGCATCATCATCCCACCTTAGCACTTTTGCTCACTTCAAAAAACCATAGCTTTTGTGAAATCTTGGACGTTTACAGCCACTCTGCATCTTCCATCTACTCTCTCCTGAACTGGTTCAAATGGCTTAGCACATACCCACATGGTGTTAAAGTCATTAACACCCTGGCTGGCTGCAAAGACCTGTTGTTCTTCTAGTTGTTGCTTGAGTATAAGTCTATTAAAGTAGCCATATCTGTGAACCACTGTATCATGAAGGTGAAGAGTGAATTCTTTCAGCTTATCCAGATTTTTTTATGAATATAGGATATTTTTTCCCTATGAGTAAAAAAGGAATTAAACCCTGACTTCAAAAATTCTGACTGAAGCCTCTTTGCCAAGACTACATAAAAGTTCGTTACAGATTGGCTATAGAAGTAATATTCAATTTACAATACACATGTATTAAAAATAATTTTACCTGTCTCTTTGAATATGCTGAGGTATTTGGGTGTCAGAAATAATTGGTTTTAGCCCTGGCAGTTTAGCTCAGTTGGTTAGAGTGTTATCCCTATAGCCAAGGTTGCGTTTCAGTCCCTGGTAGGGCACATAAAAGAAGCAACCAATGAATGCATAAATAAGTGGAACAACAAATTGATCTCTCACCCCCACCACTGCCCTCATAAAAAGAAATCAACAAATAAAAATTTTTTAAAAAAGAAATAGTTGCTTTTAATATCTCTTTGGGTGAATGTACCCAGTTGTGTTTCTTTTTCAAAATATTCTTGCTTCATTATTTTTCAAAATTAACATTAGAGCCCTGGCAGATGTGGCTCAGTGGATTGAGTGCCAGTCTGTGCACCAAAAGGTCAGTGGTTTGATTCCTAGCAGGTTAATACAGAGAGATCTGATCAGATAACTGGGAAGGAGAGGGAGAGGCCATAGGTGGAGGTAATGGTAAACAATCTAGGACAGGGATTGGCTGAGAAGTTGAATGCCCCCACAGCTCATGGAATTATGGGCAAGAAGATTTGAAATAAAAGCAGCGATCTTGGCCACAGGGAGGGGCACTGGCTCTCTTTGGCTCACTGGTTCTCTTCCTCGAGGATACCTGAATGATCATGCTGCAGCTGCCTGCGTTTCCCAATGGACCATATTTTGGATGGGGAATTACTTGGGGCACAGCCTAGGATCAGGCTGGCCTGGCAGAGGGTGGCTGGGTTATTCTTTGAGTGGTCCAGAGGGGATGAGCTCTGAGGCAGAAACCTGCCATTCTTCCATAACTGTGTAGCTTTTGTATCTTACATTGTTTTAGTTTGTAAACTAACACTATGGAAATAAAATAATTAAAAACTAATAGGGAAAATGATAGGAGAACTAAGGTGTGAAAGAGTTTGGCCTAAATTGATATGCTTAAGTGGCTAATGCATATGAAAGCTGTTATTCCAAAATTGTGTAGCTTCTGAATAAAGATGCCTTTCCTTTATCACCAAAACTTTGCCTCCAGAACTTTGCCTAGACCAGGGGTGTCAAACTCATTTTCACTGGGGACTACGTCAGCTTTGCGGTAGACTTCAAAGGGCCGAATATAATTTTAGGACTGTATAAATGTAACTACTCCTGCCCTGGCTGGTGTAGCTCAGTGGATTGAACGCGGGCCTGCGAACC